>JAREIK010002934.1:646113-660140 GCA_029783825.1 Sapria himalayana
TATTTTTAATTATAAAAACATTAAATAAATAATATAATATAATATATATGTGTGTATAATACAAAAAGACTCATTTATTTTATTAACTATCAAACTTTTTTGAACTAAATTAATGTGTTTAGCAAGGTACAAATTAAAATATACACTTGCAATTTTTTATTATAATATTAATTAAATAATAAATATATAAACAATTTAAAAATATATGTTTAGCCTTATAAAAAAAATATCAAATATCTACAAAATTAACAAACTTCATATAATAAGACATACATGAAAAGATGACTTGTCTTATAGCCACTCTCCTAAGAGTTATAAAATACTCTTAATGTTAAAAAATATATAAAAATTTATATTATATGGCTATAAATTTATAAGAATTTATCATAGTAATTTTTATGAAGATAATATGTAATAATTTTAAAGGCATAAAATTTCATATTATTTGATATCATTTATAATTTTTAAAAATCAAAAAAATATACTTAAAGTAATAAGATAATTAAATAAAGTTATTATAATTATTTTAATTAATACTGTATGTTAAAAGCTAATAGAAAAAATATTACTCAATTGTTTAATTCTTATAAATTTTAGTAGGGTCAAATATCTATGTATTTATTTTTAAATATTAAGTTATTTTCTTTAAACTTTAATGAAAAAATTTATATTTTTATTATATTTTAAAATTTTTAAATTTTGTATTAATTATTATTTTTTAAGTTTCCTATAATCATAGATTCTTTTATACTAATAATAATATTAATATTTACGAGTTTATTCATCAATTCATATATTTTTGAAAATATTTTATATTTTATCCTACAATGAATTAATTTACATTTATATTAGTAAAAATTATAAGGTATGTTAATTTAATTTTTGAAATATTGAAATAAATTAGTATACTTATTGAATTAATTATTTAATATTACTTTAATAAAAAATTAAGTTTCTTAATTAAAAATTTTAGAAAAATTTTCTCTAAAATTTTTTAAAAATTTTTTCTAAAATTTTTTAAAAATTTTTTCTAAAATTTTTTAAAAATTTAATACATCATAAAATTAGATATTTTAGTTCTTATTAATATAATTTTTTTTGTATTTTAAAATTTTTTAAATTATTTATTTATAATAATCTTTTTTTATGATTTTATGAGGAGAATGTAACTCTAAAGGATCGCTCATCTAAAGACCTTTAACATACATCTAATAAACAAAATTAAATAAAATATTAAAAATAATAATAAATTAAAAAAATTAAATAATTAAATATTGCCTAAGGAAATTCCGTCACTATGTTTGGGATTTAATTAGCTATGAAAGATAGCATAAAGGATAATTATATAATTTTATAGATAGAAAATTGATAGACAGATATATAAATATAATGATAGATAGATAAATAGACTGATAGACTAAAAGATAGAAATATAGATATAGAGATTGATAGACAAATATACAGATAGCTACATATACAATAGATAGAGAGATAGATAGATAGATAAATAGCTACATAGATTTATAGATATATAGACTTATAGATAGATAGATCTAAAGATAGATAGTTAAACAGATTGAAAAATAGATAGGAAGATAGTTACAAAATTAGATAGAAATATAATAATTTAGACAAATAGATAGATAGATAGATAGATAGATAAATAGATAGAAACAAATACAAATAGATAGATAAACAAATAGATATATAGTAGATTCATAGATAAACAAATATATAGTTAGATAGATATATAGATAGATAGATAGATAAAAAGATATATAAACATATAGAAAATAACTAGAAATATAGATAGACAAATAGATAGATAGATAGATAGATATACACATAGAGGAATAAAAAGATATACATATAGATAGATAGATTGTTAGCAAGATAGTCAAATAGATACATAGACAGATAGACAGGCAGATAGATTGATTGATAGATAGACAGAAATACATACAGATAAATTTATAGATATACAAATAGTTAGATAGATAGGTAGACAGATAGAAAGATATACAGATAAAAATATAGACAAATAGACAATTAGACAGATAAATATATAAATAGATAGACAGATAAATATATAAATATATAGACAGATAGATAGATAAATAGATAGACAGGCAGATATAAATAGATAGATAGACAGATAGATAGATAGACTATTAGACAAATATAGAGATAGATAGATAGATTAACTAATAGATAGATAGACAGATAAACAAATAGATGGATAGACAAAAAGACAAAAATAGAAAAATACAAATACACAGAAATATATATATATATATAAATAGTTAGATAGATAGATAGATATATAGATAGATATATAGATAGATATATAGATAAATTGATAGGAATATATATAGACAAATAGATAGATTAACAAAAAAAGATAGATTGCTAGATAGACATATATATAGATTGATATATAGATATATAGACAGATAAATAGATAAATAGAAAGAGATAGAGATAGATAGATAGATATATAGATAGATAAGATTGACAGATCGATAGATGGAGATATAGACATATAGATAGATAGAGAAATAGATAGACAAATAGATGGATATAAAGATAGACAGATAAATAGATAGATAGATTAAGAAATAAATAGATAGACAGATAGACAAAATGATAAATAGTTAAGAAAATAGACATTTAGTAAGTTAGATAGATAAATAATACATAGATAGATTGATAGATAGGAAAATAGACAAATAGATAAATAGATACATAGATAAATAGGTAGATAGACAAATAGATAGATAGGGTGATTGATTGACAAAAAGACGGATATACAGATAAATAAATTGATAGATACATAGATAGACAGATTTATAGAGAGATACATAGATATATAAATATATAAATAGATAGAAAGATAGTCAGATAAACAAATCAATAGATAGATAGATAGATTGAAAGGCAGATAAATAATTAGATAGGTAGATAGAAACAAAGAAAGACAAATAAATAGATAGACATATAGATAGATAGATAGACAAATAGAAAAATCATCAAAAACTCAAATAAATAGATAGATAAATAGATAGATAGATTGAAAAATTTATAGATAGATAGATAAATAGATTGGCAGATAGGTAGATAGATAGATAGATAGATAGATAAACAAATATATAGATTGAAAAATAGAAAATAGAGATAGAAACATAGAAACATAGATATATAGAAAGATAATTAGATAGAAAGATATATTGATAGATATAATGATAGATCTAATTATCGATAAATTGTCTGATAGACATGTAGATAGATAGATAGACAAACAAATAAATAGAAAGACAAATAGATAAATAGATAGATAGATAGATAGAGAGATAGACGAGTAGACAGATAAACAAATAGCTAATTAGACAGATAGATTGATTTATCAAAAGAAAGGCAGATAGATAGATAGATAGATAGATCAATAGAATAATAGACTTATATACTAAAAGATAGAGAGAGAGAGAGAGATAGCGAGATTGATAGACAAATAGAATGAAAAACAAATATATAGATAGATTGATAGAGTCGTAGTGAAATAAATAGATTGAAATCTATACATAAAGGCAAATAGATAGAAAGACTGATAGTCTATTATATGAATAGAGAGATAGATAGAAAAACAAAAACAAAGATAGATAGATAAATAGATAGATAGATAGACAAATTGGTAGATAGATAGATAGATATATAGAAAGATACAAAAATTGAAAGACAAATAGACAAATAGACAGATAAACTAATATACTAATAAATAGGTATACATATAGACAAGTAGACAAAAAGATAAATATAAATATAAATATAAATATATACAAAGATAGACAAATAGATTGATAGATAGATAGATATGTAGATAGAAATAAACATAGACATATATATATATATATATATATATATATATAAAGATAAATATAAAGATAGAGACATAGACATAGTGAAACATAGATATATATACACATAGACATAGATAGATAGATAGATACAAAAAGATACAGACTGATAGATAGACAAAAAGGCATATATGTAGAAAGACATATACACATATAAAGAGTTAGATAGATATATAGATAAACAAATAGATAGATGAAAAGATAGAAATATAGATATATAGACAAATAGACTGATAGATAGACAAATAGACAAATAGATAGATAGCAAGAAATACAATTAGACAGATAGATAAATAGATAAATATATATATTTAGATAGATTGAAAATTTATAGATAGATAGATTTATAAGTAGATAGATAGATAGATAGAAAGATAAATTAACAAGTAGATAGAGGAAAAATAGATAGATACATTGAAAGATAAAAAGTCGGATAGATAGATAGACAAATAGTCATATAGGTCGATAAACAAATTGATAGATAAGTAGATAAGAAGATAGGTAGATAGATAGATAGATAGATATATAGATTGATAGAGAGATAGATAGATAGATAGATAGACAGACAGATAGATATTAAGACATATATATGGATAGTTAGATAGATAGATCGATAAATATGAAGATAGCTAGATAGTTAGATAAACAAATATATATATATATATAGACATATATATATATATATACATAGTCCGATAAAAAGAGTGAAAGATAGATAGATAGCTAGATAGATAAATAAGCAGATAGGTAGATAGATAGATAGACATATAGATAGATAGTTATTAAGATAGATAGATATATAGATAAATAGATAGATAGCTAGCTAGACAAATATATAGATAGAAAGATTAGTATATAGATAAACAGATAGATAGATACATAGAAGAAAAATAAATAATTAGATAGATAGAGAGATATCCAGATAGATAGAAAGATAATTAGATAGTTAAAAGATAGATTGATAGATAGAAAGATATATAGATAGGCATTTAACCATATATATAGATACACATTTAGACAAATTGGTAGATAGATAGTTTAGTAATTATATAGACAGACAGATAGATAGATTAATATATAGACTTATAAATAATTAGACAAATAGACAAATAAACAAATAGATAGATATATAGATAGATAGATAGATAGAAAAATAGATAGATACACAGATAGACTTATAGAAAGTTTGAGAGATAGATATATTGACAAATATACAAATAGATAGATAGACAAATAGTTTGAGAGACAGGAAGATAGATTGATAGCTACATAGATATATAGATAGATATAGATAGATAGATAGAGATATAGATTTACTAATAGATAAATAAATAGCTAGATAGTTAGATAAATAAATAGATAGATAGATTAGAAGATAGACAATCAGACAAATTGAAAGATAGATAGTTAAACAATTACAAATAAAGATAGATTGACTTATAATCATTTATATAACAAGATAGATTGATAGATACATAAATAGAGATATAGATAGATAAATAGATATATAATTATATAAATAGATAATTTGTTATATAGATAGATAGACAAATATATATATACATAGATAGCTAATATACTGATAGATAAATAGATAGAGATATAAAAATATAGACAGATAGATAGTTACATAGACATATAGACAGAGAGATAGATATACACATACCTAGATAAACATGAAGATAAATAGATTGATAACAATATAACCTTAGAGATAGATAGATAGATATACAAATAAATAGAGAGAGAGAGAGATATATATATATATATATATATATATATGGATAATTAGACAGATAGATAGAGTGATAGATAGATAGATAGATAGAAATATAGATAGACAGATATATATATATATATATATATATATATATATATATACAGATAGATTGAAAGATAGATAAAAACATAGATAAATAGATAGACAAATAAAAAGATAGATAAATACTTAAATATAAAGATATACTGATACAAATAGAAATATACATAGATAGAGAGATCTATAGATAAATACATAAATAGATATGTAGATAGATAGATAGATAAATAGAAAGATAGATAGAAAGATAGTTAGATAGATAGACACATAGATAGATAGACTATTAGATAGATATATAGATAGATAGATAGATAGATTGATAGAGATATATATATATATATATATATATATTAACTGTTAGATAGATAGACAGATATAGAAATAGATGAGTAGACAAAAAAACAGAAACACAAAAATACAAATAGACAAAAGTTTGATAGATAAATAGACACTTAGACAGATATACAAATATATTGTTAGATAGATAGATAGGTAGATAGATAGATATAGAGATAGAAAGATAGATAGATTATCAAAAAGACAGATTGATAGATAGAGATATAGCTATCTATCTGTCTATCTGTCTATCTTTATACCTATCTACTTATTTATTTATGTATATATATATATATATATATATATATATATATATATATATATATATATATATCTCTATATTTTTATATCTATCAATATATCTACCTATATATCTATATATATTTCTATCTATATGTCTATTAATCTATTTGTATATCAGTCTATTTGTCAAATATATCTATTACTCTATCTGTCTATCTATCTATCTATATGTCTATCTGTCTATTTGTCAAATCTATCTATTACTCTATTTGTCTATCTATCTATCAATATGTCTATCTATCTATATGTATATGTGTTTATCTATCTATGTGCCTATCTATCAATCTATCAATTTATCAATCTATCTATTTATATTTATATCTATCTGTCCATCTTTCAAACTTTCTAACAATCATATCTATCTATTTATTTTTCTATCTATATGTCTATCTTTCTAACTATCTAACTATCATATATATCTATCTAACTCTCTATCTATCTAAATATCTAACAATCATTCTATCTATGTATCTATCTTAAAGTCTATCAGTATATCAATCTATCAATCTATCAATATATCAATCTATCAATATATCAATCTATCAATCTATTAATCTACTTATCTATTTATCATTCTATCAATCTTATAATGAATCAATCTACCTATCTATCTATCTTTGTATCTGTCTACAAATCTATCTGGCTATTTTTCTATCTCTCTACCTTTATATCTATCTATCTGTCCATCTATCTATCTATTTATCCATCTATCTATCAATCTGTATATCTGTCTATCTATCTATCTATATGTTTATCTATCTTTCTATTAATCAATCAATCTATATGGCTATTTATATGTCTATCTACCTATTTATCTCTCTCTATCTATCTATCTATCTTTATATCTATCTACTTATTTATCTATGTATATGTGTGTGTGTGTGTGTGAGTGTATATATATCTCTCTCTATATTTTTTTTATCTATCAATATATCTGCCTATCTATCTATATGTATTTCAATCTATATGTCTATTAATCTATTTGTCTATCTGTCTATTTGTCAAATCTATATATTACTCTATTTGTCTATCTATCTATATGTCTATCTGTCTATATGTATATGTGTCTATCTACCTATTTATCAATCTATCAATTTCTCTATCTATCTATTTATCTTAATATCTATATGTATATCTTTCTAACAATCTAACTATCATATCTATCAATTTATCTTTCTATCTATATGGCTTTCTTTTAAACTAAATAACTATCATATATATATCTACCTCTCTATTTTTTTTTAAAAAAAATTGTTTATTAATTATAACCCTCTCTTTTGGCGGAGAAATACCGTTTTTACAACCTACATCTACCCTTTTCCCTTTTACAACCACTTCCATCTAGTAAAAAAGAAAACTATATAGCATGATTTTATTACACATGATACAATTTGTGCATTGAATTGTCCAAGCTCAATAATGACTTATATGATCATTTGTGCTCCTCTAATTATTCTTTAGTGATTTGAGGACTCTTTCTCCCTTTCTCATTGAAAGTATTTGGAATGTATATTATGCTTTTATGTTTCTCCCCTAACTTTCTTTGAAAAATTCCTTCACGTACTTTGTTCCTTCATTTGTTTTGCTATAATCATTACTTGCACCATCTTACAAGTGCATATATCATTTCAGATTAGATATTAAAATATAAATTTTCTTCCTCCTCCTTGCTTGACTCATGTTATGGCTTCCAATTGCCCATGATTCCAGCCTTACAATATATAACCCCTGATCAATGCTATTTCTGTGTGTGAAGCAGTCTCGAAACCGAGAATACTTTCATCTCTTCCTTTTTCTGTTGATCCTTGAATGCTTCATTCATCTTTTCCTATTTAGGATTTGCATAAATGAAATCGACCGATAATACGACAAACCAAAAATTACAGACTTCCTGGGCAAAAACTTAATTAACACATCAGACTCCATGACAACATTAATAATCACAGACTCCATGACAGCATTACATAGATAAAATAGACTCCAAGGCAACAGCAATAACAACACAACAGAAACATGAATACAAGACTCAAATTGGACGCTTCTGAATTTCTTGTCCAGATTTAATCCCATTCTTGAGACCTGAAAGCATGCATAGAAAGAAAAGTCTACCTACCTATGGTTTACCCCATCCCTTACCTTACTAACCCTTCCCAATAAATGTATACTATTACTGCTTAACTTTCTTTCAAGAGCTGAATTAGTTGATATCTTTTGAACATAACCAATCCTAACCATAATATAAGAAACACAAACTTTACCAATCTGCACCTCATATAGAAAACACCCCTCAGGACCAGGGTGATTAATTATAAAAGGCGATCCTTACCTGTATATGATTAGTGTATAGGGAAACCAAAAAAATAAGTAAAAAAGCAAAAATTAACAAGTTATACTCTAATCTTCGTAATGTAAGGTAGCTCTTTACTATATTTTTTTGGGAGGTCAATTCATTATACTCCTATCTCCTTTATTTCTTCCATCCTTCGCTAATACATCTGCTAAGGTATTAGCCTCTCTAAAAATATGTTTTATAGTAAAATCTAATGTATTTATTTCATGTAGAATTTCTTCTATTTCATCTTCATATCTCCACATTAATGTCTTTTTGTTTATCTATTTTTTAATATCTATTTTAATAAATATCTTCATATCTTCATATCTTCATATCTCTAAATTAAGAAAGCTTTTAGAATCTATTTGAATATCTATTTTTTTAATGCCATTATTTTTGCATATTTCTATTCCCTCTCTTAAGGCTAATATATCGGCATGTAGTGCTGATGATGCTTGAAACTTCCTCGTGAAGGCTAAGATCACTTTATCCTCAAATTTTCTTATTACGCCTCCTCCTCCTACTACTCCTATATCTCGATCAAAGCTGCCATCTGTATTTAAAGAAAAGCTTTCTTTCGATGGTTTTTCCCATTGTATACCTATTATTTTAAACTATTAAAATAGTTTTTCTTTTAAATTCTAGTAATTTAAAGTATCTTTATCTAGCCTTATGCCCTGTGAATTTAATGGATATGACTCCAAAATTTTTCTTATCTCCTCTTTTATATCCTTCTAGATATCCTCTATTGACATGATTTGACCCTCAAATCTACTTTTATTTCTAACCTTCCAGATACACCAGATGGCTATTTGAGGGACATTATTTTTTATCCAATTTTGAGTAGAGCTTGTAGCTTTCAATTTAAGCCATTTCTGAAGTCTGCAATTGAGAGTAAGTTGTTCATACTTTATTTGCATTTCTATTTCTAGTTTCTTCCATATTTCTGCTTCTATTTTACCCTGTGAGAAGAGATAGTCAAGAGTTTCCATCTCATTTGCACAGCAGTCACATCTAGAAACAATCTGGATTCCCTTCTTTTTTAAATTAATATCAATTGGGATAATATTGGATAATACTTTCCATAATAAGGTTTTAATTTTTTGTGGGTTATCATTATTCCAGATCCATTTAAATAATATTTTCTTTTCTTGTTTCTTCCTTATTGCATTTTTGGCTGAATTAAGTGAGAATGTTCCTTCTAGGCGTCAAGGTCCATCTCCATCCTTTATTTGTGAGTTTAGAATGTTTCTCAACCAATTCTCTTTGTTTTAACATTTGAACCAAGACTTGTGAGCTCTTACTTATCTTTTTTTCTTTATTAGTGTCATCATTTATACAGTACTTTGCTCTCATAAATTCTGACCATAAGCTATCATTTTCTTTTAATCTCCACCATTTTTTGCTTGCCCATGCTTTAGCTAAATCAATGAGATTAACAAAGCCTAAACTAGCCTCTTGAACAAGATAACATAAATCTTTCCATTTTTCCAATGTAATTTATATTTGCCCTCTTTTTTACTCCACAAAAAATTTGAAGATTCTTTTTCAATTTTTTTAATAAATTTATTTGGGGGTTGAGTAATCATAATATTATGCATTAATGTGCTTTCTGAAACATGTTTTATTAATGTTATTTTTCCCTCCATACTTAGAAATTCTTCCTTCCATCCCAAAATTTTTCTTTTTAATTTATTTATTAAAAATTCTAAATATATGATCTTGAACCTACCTTCATACACCGGACAGCCTAAATAAATAATATCTTTTTTTTTCTGAAAGAAACCTGTAATATTTTTAATTCTAAGAGATAGGGTAGTCGGAGCTTTATTAGAAATTATATAGTGACATTTTCTTTTATTTAATTTTTGACCTGTTACATTTTCAAGACCTTTTAACAAATCCATCAGATTATGTAATGATCTACTACCTCCGTTAGTAAAGATCATTACGTCATCTTCATATGCCAAGCAACTCACTAATTGAGTATTCTTTGATTGTCTAAATGTTTCTATAATATCTTTCTTCATTCTATATTTAAGATTAACTTTTAAAATTACAAGATAAATATTGAATAAGAATAATGTGAAATATTTCCTATTTTAGCTAAAATTTTATATATCGAATTACAAAGACTTATTGGTTTTAAATCTTCCCCTGTCTATAGATTCTATATTTTAGGAATGAGAATAATGTGAAAACTTCCCAACTTCTTTCCTATTTCAGCTCCGCAAAATATACTATTTATTGCATTTTCTATATCTTTTTTAATTATCTCCAAGCATACCTGAAAAAAGCAATTATTCCATCTATCAGGGCCTGCTGCACTGTCATTGTCCATTGTGAAAATAGCTACTTTAATTTCTTCTTCTACTGGAAATTTGGTTAACATATTATTATATTCAGATGTGATATTATTTTTTATGTTTTGTATAAGAGTGTTTTCTATTAGCTCACTTTTTCCATTTAATTGTTTTTCAAAGAACTTTGCAAAATAATCTTGAATATCTATACCCTTATCCATCCACTTTCCCTCATTATCTTTTATGGGTCTATTTCTGTGCTTCTAGCATTTAATCTTAGCAACTCTTTGAAAGAATTTTGTATTCTTATCTCCTTCTTTAAGCCATTTAATTTTAGATTTTTCTTTCCAAAAAACTTCTTCTATTAATAATTTTAATTTTAATTCTACTTGTGCCATAATCAAGGCCTTTCTATTATTTATATTTTGATCTAATTCAAATTCTAACTCTCTTTTTGAAACTAATTCTTCTGCATCTTTAATGTTTTTATTTATATCTCCAAAAGTTTCTTTATTCCATTTTTTAAACCTACTTTTAATATATACAGCTTATTATTTAGAATTTGAATCAGGTTTCCTGCTACCTCTTTGTTCCAGGATTCCTTTACTCTATTCAAGAAGTCGTGATGTAAACACCAAGAATTCTGAAAGCTAAAGAATCCTCCTGTGGGGACTATATTTTTAATGGAAATTAAGAGTGGGCTGTGATCAGAACAAGTTCTATTTAAGTATTTCACTTCTGTGAACCCAACTTGTTCTATCCATTTAAAGTTAAATAAAACTCTATCTAATCTCACCCATATTATACCTTTTATTTTTCAGTTATTACACCAAGTAAAAGGTGAGTCTAGAAATTTAGCCTCCATTAGGTTAGTTTTATTTATAGTATCATTAAAGTGAGCCATAGATATCTTATTTGGAGGTCTTCCACCCTTCTTTTTTTAAAATTTCTCACCGTGTTAAAATCACCTCCTATAATCCATGGCTTCTTTTCTTTAAATATTTTTTGCATTTCCTCCCATAATTCTTTTCTCTCTTCTTTTTTATTTTTTTTCATAAACTATCATAATTATTTCTTTGACATCCTGACTAAAACTTAAATTAATTAACTGATCAGTTTCTTTTAGAATTTTTATATTTAAATTATTTTTCCATAATATCCAGATTTTACTATTATTATTAGCATACCCTTGTTCAAAACGTAATAATTCTTTATAATCCACTAGCTGAATTTTATCTACCATAGGCTAAACTAATACTATGAGATAATCTTATACATATATACCAATTTTTTTATTCTATTTCTAGATGGGAGATTTGCAACTCCCCTTATATTCCAATAAATGTAATTAAACATTATTAATGTGTTTTGCTTGTGCTCTAGTGGTGCATTTAGTTTCATATGTTCAATTTATATTTTTTTTTCATATTCCTTGGTTTTTTTAAGGAGCTTAAGTCTCCTCCTTTCTCTCATTTCCATTCCCTACCCATTTGAATTGCCATAATTTTTAATTCTTCAATTGCCCAATCCTTACTTCCCATTTTCTGTTTTAGTTTTTCTATGCCTATATCATCTTTATTTGTTTGAGCTTTCTACTCATTTTCTTCCCCATCCGTGTAGAGAGAAGTCAAACTTCTTATCTCAAGTTCTTCATCAGAGTGATCTTCTATAGGGACTGCCCAACCTTTATTTTTATGTGTTTTATTTCGCATGTAAGTTCTGGTCCTTTTATTTAAGTCAGTAATTTTCTTAAGCATTTATCTTCTCTTTGTTTCCTCTATAACAAGTGCTGCCTTATCTTTTTTAACCTTATCCTTCTTATATTCAATTAATTTTAGTTCATCAACCCCCTCATTCTGTTCTTCTAAGTAAGCAGTTTGTGTAAGTTGAGTTTTTTTGATATCTAACTATCTCTCCCCTCCTCCCTGCTGCCATCATTCTATTCACCATCCTTTGCCTATCTTCTGGCCTTTTTTTCCTCACCAAGCAATCATCTATACTGTGGCCCAATTTCTTGCAGCATGCACAAAAAGATCCGAGGTTTTCTGGAACAACTTGCTGCCAGAAACCTACTCCATTCATGTCTCCAATCCAGATTCTAAAGGGAATGGGTTTTTCTAAATCCACCTCCACGCATATTCTTGCTACACTTGGTCTGGATAGTGTGGCAGTGGCACGATCGAGTAGAAGAGGAGAACACAGAATACATGCAATATGGTATAGTGTGTATTTATCAAAGAAGTGTGTCGGGAGCATGGGAAACATAAACCATACCGAAGCTGCCGAAGATTCTTCCTTTGTAGAGAAATTAGGTCTCCATTTGAATGTTCTCATGGGATAACCCATGATATACCAGACGCCTTTAAGCCATAATCGATGAAAATCTTTCTCCGAGTATAGTTCTAACAGAACATGCTTATCGTCGATGAGCGCAATTTTAATCAACATTTTAAGCTTCAATGAATCAAAGAAGGAACGAACAACATCAATCGCAGTCACCCATGTGAAAATTTGCCCATGAGAGTATATTTATGAGGCTTAGTGAGCTTCTGTAAGTCTTCGGCAGAAAATAATATTGAGGGTTCCTTGATATTTTTTGCATTAATTTCCGAGGAAGAAGACACTATTTGCGCGGTCTTCTTAAAAAATTCAGAAAAAGATTTCTTATTGGTTAAGTAATCCATTTTCAACAAATTCAGCTTAAAATTTGCTTCTTCTCCTTCAAAAATTGCAGTTACACTCTCTAGAAATCAAATTTTCTCTCTCTAGAAGTTGAGAGCATTTTTCAAAAAAACCTCTTCTTCTTCTTCTACATCTCTATTTATCTAACTATCTAACAATCATTCTATCTATGTATCTATCTTAATGTCTATTTGTATATCAGTCAATCTATCTATCAATCTAGCTGTCTATTTGTCTTTTTGCCAATCTATAAATGAATTAATCTATCAATATATCTATCTTTCTATCTATCTAAAAATCTATAAGTCTACTTGCCTATCTCTCTACCTTTCTTTCTATCT
>JAREIK010002934.1:665367-697905 GCA_029783825.1 Sapria himalayana
TATTATGATATATATATATATTTATTTATTTTTTATCAATCTATATTTCAATCTATCTATATATTTATTTGTATATTTGTCTATATGTCTTTCTTTCTATTTGTCTACCTGTCTATCCTTCTATCTGACTTTTTGTCTATATGATTTTTTTTCTATCTATCGATAATTCCTCATTCTATCTATCTATATATCTCTATTAATCTTTCTATCTACTTGTCTATCTATCTATTTATCAATATGTCTATATTTGTCTATCTATCTATTTATCTATATGTCTATCATTTATCTATCTATAATTTATCTAACTATGCATCTATCTATTTATTTTTAGTCTACCTATCTACATATCTACCTATCTACATGTATAACTGTGTATCTATCTATGTATCTATCTATTTGTCTATTTAACTATCTATATATCTGTCTATGTTTCAATCAATCTATCTATCTATCTAACCTATCTGTTATCTATCTATCAGTTAATATTCTATGTGTCTTTCTATCTAACTATTTGTTTAACTATCTATAATTCAATATGTTTATTTGTCTTTCTATCTATCTAACTATCTATCTATCTATGTGTCTTTCTATCTATCCAAATATCTATCTTTCTATCTAATTATCTTTCAGTCTATCTATATATAATTCTTTCGATATATCTGTCTATATGTCTATCAGTCTATTAGTATATCTATCTATCTGTCTATATATCTATATGTATATCTATTTATCTAACTATCTGTCTATTTATTTATCTTTCTATCTCTCTAAATTCTATCAATCTATATGTCTATCTATCTATTTGTCTATCTAGCAATCTATCTATCTATTTGTATATATGTTTATCTGTCTATCTATCTATATGCCTATCTACCTTATATCTTTCTGTCTATCTATCTATATTTCAATCTGTCTATCTATCAATCTAACTCTCTAACTATCTAACTATCTGTATATCTCTATATCTCTCTATCTCTCTATCTATATATATATATATATATGCATCTATTTATCTATCTTTATATCTGTCAAACTGTCTATTTGTGTATCTGTTTATCTATCTATAATTTTATCTTTCTATCTATATATCTATCTATTGTCTATCATTATATATATATATATATATTTTGTCTGTCTATCTTTCAATATGTCTATCTGCTATCTGTAAATTAGTCAATCTATTTATCTTTCAGTCTATCTATCTGTCTGTCTATCTATCTATCTATATGTTTATATTTTTTTTTTTCTATATAGCTATCTTTTTGTATATTTGTCTATCTATTTCTCTTTCAATCAAAGTTTATATATATATATATATATATATCTCTCTCTATCAATATATCTGTCTATCTATCATTTTGTCTCTCTCTCCATCTATCTATTTGTCTATCTTTCTATCTATATGTATATTTTTCTATATATCTGTGTCTTAGTCTATCTATCTGTGTCCTCATTCTATCTATCTATCTTTCTATATATCTATCTGTCTATCTATCTAAACTATTTATTTATTATCTATCTATTTATTTGTTCTGACTACTTGTTTACATGTTTACTTGTCTAACTAACTATATGTCTATGTGTCAATATGTCTATCTAGCTATATATCTATCTGTCAATTTTTTTATATGTCAATCTATCTTTCTGTCAATATGTCTATCTGTCTATCTCTCATCATCTATCTATCTATCTATCAATTTATCTTTCTATATAGATATCTTTCTATTTTTTATCTAATATTTGTCAATCTAGCTATCTCTCTACTATCATTTGTCTATATGTCTATCTATCTATCTGTCTATTTTTCTTTCTATCTATCTGTTTATTTTTTTATTTGTCTATTTGTCTATCTCTTTATCTATCAATCTATCCATCTATCCATCTGTCAAATATGTCTATCTGTCTATCTATATATCTATCAATGTATATATCTTTGTATATGTCTATATGTCTATCTATCTTTCTATCTTTCTAACTAACTAACTATCTATTTAATAATCATCAATCTATTCTGTCTATCTATATGTCTACCTATATATATATGTTTATAATCTATCTATCTTTCTATTAATTTGTGTATGTTAATATCTACTAATCTCTCTATCTAACTATCAGTCAAACTATCTATCTTTCTATCTATATATCTATTTTTCTAGTTGTCTATTTGTCTATCTAATCATCTATTAATCTATCTATCTATCTATCCATTTTTCAATATCTATTAATCTATCTATTTGTCTATGTATCTATTTATCTACATGTCTATCAGTCTATCTATATATTTATCTATTTTCTGTCTATCAATATATTTATCTATCTATCTATCTATATATTTAACTATCTATATTTTTAATTATAATCATTTCTATTTGTCTATCAATGTATCGATATTTCTAATTGTATATTTGTCTATCTATTTATCTATCTATCTGTCTATTAGTTTATATGTGTTTTTATCTATCTATCTGTCTATCTGTCTATTATTCAATCAATCAATCAATATATCTATCTATCTATCTTAATTTTTATTTATCTATCTTTCAGTCTATTAGTCTATTAGTCTTTATGTCTATGTGGTTATCATTTTATCTGTCTAACTAACTATCTGTCTATCTATCTCTCTATATATCAATCTATCTTTAATATCTATCAGTCTATTTATCTATATATATGTCTATTTATCTATCTATCTATCAATTTATCAATCTATCTATCTATCTATATATCTATTTATCTATCTTTCTATTTGTTAATCTATCTATCTATCTTTTTGTATATTTGTCTATATGTCTTTCTTTTTATTTGTCTACTTGTCTCTCCTTCTATCTGACTATTTGTCTATATGTTTTTTTTTCTATCTATATTTTTATAAATCTATCTATCTATATATCTATTAATCTTTCTATCTATTTGCCTAACTATCTTTCTATCTGTATGTCCATCTATTTTTCTATCTACCTATTTACCTATATGTCTATCAATTTATATATCTATGTGTATATCTATCTATGCATCTATCTGTGTCTCTATCTGATCTACCTATCTACATACTACCTACTAGCTGTATACTATGTATCTATATATTGTATCTATCTATTTGTCTATTTATCTTTCGTCTATATGTCTATGTTTTAATCTATTTGTCTATCATTCAATTTATCTATCCCACTATCTATATGTCAATCTACCTATATCTACCGATCTATTTATCTATCTATCAGTCATATGTATATTTGTCTTTCTATCTATCTAACTATTGTCTATCTATCTAGGTGTCTTTCTATCTATCTATATATCTATCTTTCTCTAATTATCTTTTAGTCTATCTATATATCTTTCTTTCGATATATCTGTCTATATGTCCTATTAGTCTTTCAGTATATCTGTCTATCTGTCTATTTTTCTATTTATCTATATGTATATCTAACTATCTTTCTATCTATCTATCGGACTATCTGTCTATTTATCTATCTTTCTATTTCTCAAAATTGTATCAATCTATATGTCTATCTATCTATTTTCTATCTAGCAATCTATCTATTTATATATATGTATATCTGTCTATCTATCTATATGTCTATCTATCTTTATATCTTTCTGTCTATCTATCTATCTTTTAATCTATCAATCTATCAATCTATCTCTCTAACTATCTGTCTATATATCTCTATATCTTTTTATCTATCTCTCCTCCTATCTATCTATCTCTTTATCTATCTTTATATCTGTCTAATTGTCTATTTGTGTATCTATTTATCTATCTTCTTATCTTTCTATTTGTCTACCTATCTATTTATCTATCTATCTATCTATTGTCTATCATTATATATATCTATCTGTCTATCTTTTTATATGTCTATCTATCTTTAAATTAGTCAACCTATCTATCTTTCAATCAATCTATCTATCTATTTATTTGTTCATATCTCCATCTGCCTATCTATCTAGCTATCTTTTTGTATATTTGTCTATCTGTCTCTCTTTCATGTGGTCTATCTATATATCTATCTATCTATATATCTGTCTATCTATCATTTTGCCTATCTCTCTATCTATCTATTTGTATATAAGTCTATATATCGGTGTCTCAGTCAATCATCTATCTTTCTATATATCCATTTATCTATCTATCTAACTATTTCTTTATATATCTATCTATTTATTTGTCTATCTACTTGTCTACATGTCTACCTGTCTACGTGGAATATATGTCCATCTGTCTATATGTCTATCTGTATATCTATCTATATGTCAATTTCTTTATATATTAATCTATCTTTCTGTCAATATATATATTTGTCTATCTCTCTCTATTTGTCTATCTATCTTTGTATTTGTCTATCTATTATTTGTATATCTATCTATCTTTATACGATCATTTGTCTATATGTCTATCTATCTATCTGTCTATTTGTCTTTCTAGCTATTTATCTATCTATCTATTTTTCTATTTATCTATCTCACCATCTATCAATCTGTCTATCTATCCAACTACCAATTCTGTTTATCTGTCAATTTGTCTATCTATAAATCTATTAATGCATCTTTATTTTTATATGTTTATATGTCTGTCTATCTATCTATCTAACTATTTATCTTTCTGTCTATCTATTCTATCTATCTACCTATCTACCTATATATGTGTCTATAATCTATATATCTATCTATCTTTATATCAATTTGTCTATCTTAATATCTACTAATCTCTCTATCTAACTATCTGTCAATCTATCTATCTTACTGTCTATATATATATATATATATATCTGTCTATTTGTCTATCTAATCATTAATTAATCTATCTATTTATCCATTTTTCAATTGGTCTATTTGTCTATCTATCTGTCAATCTATCAATCTCTCTATATATTTATATGCCTATATATATATATCTCTCTATTAAATATTTATCTACCTATTTATTTATTAATCTATTTATCAATATTTCTATCAATTTATCTATCTTTCTATCTACAAATCTTTCGACCTGACTATCTATCAATCTGTCTATCTATCTATCTTTCTATATATCTATATATCTATATTTCTATCTTTCTATCTATCTATATATCTATATTTCTATCTGTCTATCTGTCTATAATTCTTTCCGTCTATCTACCTTTATGTTTATTTATCTATCTATCTATTTGTCTATTAATCTACTTACCAATATACCTATATGTCCATCCTTTTTTTATCTATTAGTCATATGTCTATTTGTCTATCTATTTATATATTTATCTTTCTATATGTATATCTTTCTATACATCTATAAATCTATCTATCTATCTGTCTGTCAATCACTCTATATTCCTATTTATCTATCTGTCTATATCTATATTTATATATCTATAATAATTACCAATGAATATTTTGCCAGGAATATATTCCCTTGCTAATTTGCAAGGGATTAGCTAGGGAATTGCGAGAGAGTTTTGATTTTACATTGAATAATAAATTTGCAATGGATTTGTGACAGATTAGAGACAGAAATTTTCTATTGAAAAATTTCCCTATCTATTATTGTCATAGAATTTGTCACAAAGAATGGCAGAAAATTTAGCAATGACTTTAGATACAGATTCTTTCTAGCTACTTAACGCAACAAAAAAACACTCGCTAAATCATTCTCTATAAATTTTTTTACAATTATATATTAAATGCAAGTGATTCATCCTTAATTAAATAATTATTACAAAATATATACATTTAGCTTGGAATTTTCCCTAGCTATTTATCTAAGGATTATTTCTATCATTAATCTATTCTGAATTATTTTCTTTTTTTATATTATTTGTTTTAATATTTGATGTAATTTTTTATATTAAAGGTTTGTCATGGTCTATAGATTAGGGTTCCTTGAAAGATGTCTTCTCATATAATAATAAAAATATGATATTATAAATATATAATAACAAAAATATATAAATACAAATAATAATTTATTTTAATAAAGCCTAAATTAACTATATATAGAATTATAAAATATTAAAAATATTTACAATATAATATTTGATTTAATTAAAAAATAAATTTAAATATCGGTATTAATAAAAACTTTAAATAATTAATTCTATAATTATAAACAATTTTTAAATTTTTTGAATTAATAAATGAATATACATAAACATGTGTATTAATAAAAGCTTAAAATTATTATTTGTATGATTATAAAAAAAAATATTTATAAAAAATCTAAAATAATGAATATATTTATATTAATAAAACTGTAATAATACAATTTTTATGATGATAGGAATCTTTTAAAAAATATTTACAAAAAATTTTGAATTTTTAAAATAACACTTCAAGTGTTGTAAAAAAATAATCTCCAAGTGTTTATTAAAAGAACACTTCAAGTGTTTTTTAGAGTTTCAATTTTTTTTTAAATATTACTAATGATATTTTTTTTGTCCTAAAAATACTTAAAATAATTCTTTGCCTTATTAACACATTTGAAAAGTTCTATCAAATTAACCTTAGTTTATTTGAATTCATGTTTTATTTTTGCACTTACTAAAATTTTTAATAATTAAAGCATTGCATAAGATTTTAATTATTAGCTTTTTATATTATATTTTTATTAAAATAATAAATATTTATTTTTATGATCTTCTCATTATAAATTAATTTAGGATTTTTATAAATTTTAAAATATATCAAATAATATAAAATTTTATGACTATAAATTTATTTCTTATTGTTTTCATAAAAATTATAAATAAAATCCTAAAAGTCACATGTGTTAACTATTCATCACCATTCCTTTCAGAAGAGGAACTATGATGAACATAGTTTTGTGCACCATGTTTTGAGCAGGTGATGAGCATAAAAACCTAAAACTTTTCTAGTATTTTTTTTATGCACTAGGTCTTGACCATAGAAACCTAAAACTCGCCTAGAATTTTTTTTGTGCATTAGGTCGTGAGCATTGCAAGTTACAACTTCCAGTTTGAAGTAGATAGCAACTAATTCAGAGGTGGGGATGTGTGCTTTCATAATCTTTAACCCCATTCCATGTCTATATGTATTAATCCATGATTCCATGCTTGACTATCGTAATTTGATATGTGATTTGCTACAATTTTTCAACCTGATAGAAAAAATCCTAGAATCCAAACTATTATCCTCCTTCAGGATCGCACTCAAATCACTATCTAATAATCCACTCTTAAACTCTTTCTAGTCTATTTCTGGTAAAAGACCCTCCCCCTTGTTGAACAAGCTACTAGTCTCCGTGTTTTCAGCATTAAGATGCGCCTTTAGTTCCCTAATTTGTTTTATCAAAGCTTCGTGATAATGTTTAAGGGCTTCATAATTGAGCTTCAGTGAATCATTATTTGCTTTCAGGAGGCCATAATCTTTTTCTAAATGCTTGGTTTTCTACCTAGCATGGTGGTTTTAGAACCAAACAACTATTTGTCTTGGATGCAAGCCAATTTCATGAGCCAGTTATTTTTCCTCTCTTGTTCAAGCTTGTTTTCCACTTCAAAGTTTTTTTTTTCTTTGCCTTCACTTGATCTATTGTTAGGCATCTCTTCTTTACTCTACTCCCATTTCTTAATTCTTCTACCCATCTTTTTTAATCAAATCCATTTAAATAAACATTGGTATTCTATTAAGCAAACATGATTGTTACTATTGTTGCTTTTTTGACTAGAAAGATTTCCTTCTACTATAGATGGGGATATCGAAATGAAAGCAAAAAAGGAATTAGATCTGGGAAATCTTTTCATAAGTGGATGCGAATAGGGGAGCAACATGTTTTATTTTGAATGCAAGAATGACAAGGCATAACATTTATCTTGCCCCACATGAGTTTTCGTGCACAAAGGCAGACAAGTTCAATGTGTGTATATCAGGAAAAAAAGATATGTCAGACTTCTGCTCACTCTTTGTCCATCTATATTAGAAAAAAAATGGTTCAATGGAGAAAGTTTTTGTAGAAAACCTACTGGAGAATTTGTAGGCTCGGCTATGTCTAGCTTATAGTGATATTAGTAGTGGGGGGGGGGGGGGGGGACATTATTCATGTTATCTATAAGTGATAATCACTACCTGGATCTCTTTTTGCTGCATACAATCCTCACGATCAATTAAACTAATTTTAAAATATTGTTGAATTAGAATAATTTGGTTTACCTTTTATTAATCACCACCTAATAATTTGTACAAACTAAAAAGATATGCAGACTTCTGTCTGTATGATATATTTTTATGATGATGTAAGTTCATTTCAAGAATTTAATAACTATTATCTACCATATAATGATGGAAGTTCATCTATGAATGGTGAGCTATTGAAGAACAGCATTCCCTATAAGGTGAAATCATTTGGAAATGCCTTAAGCAGATAGAGCAGTGAGTCATTATTATTTTTTAATCATCTTCTTACTTCTTTTATGATTTTATTTCTTATAGATGTGGATTCTTCACAGCCATGGGTATTGTTCCACTATTTGAAGTTATTTTTGTAATGTGATCTCTTTGTGGTACTCATTTGTGGAGCATCATAACTACAAAATCATATACAGGTGCCATGCATCTTTATTTATCCTGGTTGGCATTGACAATGATGAAGTAAGTTGCTATCGCATCTACAAAGTTGTATTTCAAGGTGAGCCGGATCAATTTGTTTTGATTTTTTGTTTTTTGTTTTTTTTACTATTAAATGAGCAATGATATTAGTGACTAGAATCATACATGTTGCAGAATGAGCTTGCGATTTTAGAATTCATACATCTATTAGTTGAAACAATGGATCATCATTTTGTGAATATGGTAGTGTTGAACTACAACATGATGAACTTATCTGCCTAATCTTTCAATTCTTCAAATGAAGTAATTTAATTTAGTTTTTTTAATTATGATTTCTTAATAGTCAATGTGAGTTTAACATCATGCACCACAAAAAAAATCCCAGGTAACTAGGGAAAATTCCCTAGAAAAATGGGAGTTTTCCATCGCTAATGTAGATATAATAATGGATTAATGATGGAAACGTTCCTAATCTAAAGTGTTTGTCATAAAAATTAACGAGTTCTATATTCCATAGCAAAATTAATGATGGAAATTTTTAAAGCAAAATTAGCGAGGAAAAATTCCCTAGCTAAATTAGTGGGAAAATTTTCGTAACTAAATTAGTGAGGGAAAATCCCTAGCTATTTTCATTCCAAATTTATTTTCACATTTTTAATTTTTTACATAAAATTTAATTACATAATTTTTAATTTTTATATTAAATTAAATAAAAATATAAACTATAAACCTATATTTATAATTAATAAAAAATAAAATCAGTTAATAAAATATTTTGATACAATATGTTACATAGTTAAAACAAAAATATAACAAAACTTGATTACATCTTATTTTTCATTAATATATCTAATGACAGTGCATACAATATAATATTTCTATGAAATTAACTTTGTTTTCTTTTTCCCAGCTCCTCAAAATATGCATACTACTCTAGCACCTAAGCATGTCCCTCCATGGCCATCTGCATTGCTTCCTTTAGTTATAGTTTACATTTCCTCTCCCCCTCCAACTCCTTCCTTGTATCTGCAATTTCCATTTTTTATCTAGCTGTACTTCCAACATCACTTTTTTTAACATTGCAATCAGTTGCATGTATGTATACTTGTTCATGTATGTATGTGCTTGTGTGTGTGTGTCTAAACACAAACACATGTACTTTCATGCAAATACACATACTATCAAAGACAATAGAAGAAAATATTTTAGGGCTTAAAAAACACACATATAGGTCTCTCAAGCATGGTAAGCATCTTCTAGTTCTTTGTCCTCTGGTACTCCATGCAGATAGAGAATATTGTTACAATTTCATATGGAGCATAACATACTACATTTACAAACCAATAAAGAACACAACACAATGTCGCTGATAATCAGATAGACTAGAGCATACAACACCAACTGCCATTTGCTAGAAATTTCACACAACGAGATAAACATAAGCTTATTTTTAAATTCCGAATCAAGATTTCTCCAAGATTTCCAATGAACTGCCCATCAACATATTATTCTATGTTTCCCAGCTTCATGCATTAGTCCAAGGTAATTATAAGAAAGTTAAAAAGTACCAAAAAAAAGGGAAATGGAACTTGAAATGACAACATGCTGCGTGGTATTTAATTTTTTCACACCTGTAGGTTCATATAGGAATCCACCGAAGCAAGGAAACCTAAAAAAAACCAAAGAAAAAAAATGAGAAAAAAAACTGCAATACACAAGAAAAGAACACAAAGTAGCTCACCTTTGTATTCCATTCCCCACTTGAGTTTTACAATGATCGACTTTTCAGTCATGTTGTTAAGAAAAGGCTTGGGATTAATGGGGATGGTGACAATGATTCTATATATAGAAAAATCACAAAAAAAAAATTTATTGATAATAATGACATTGTTATTTACCGCTTGAATAATAACCAACATATTAGTTAACTAATTATGTAAATAATTTCAAATGCTTTTATTTCATTGTTTTTACATGAAAGTCATTAAAATTAGACTCTCTTATCGATTCCAAAACTTTCTTTCATGAGAATGCTTTAGAATCGATCATTTTATTGAAAAAATTTGTAATTATAACCGAACACTTGTGAGGTGGAATAAAACTATACAAAAAAATAAATAACATTGAAACAAGCAAATCAATACTATATATAAAAAACTACTAAAAGAAACATCATAATTTTTTATTCAACTAATATTTACATATTTCTTATACCTCCCATCCACAATCTCAATTACCAACTTAATACTGAATGCAGAGAAAGGCAAAACATTTTATGATGTCGATGGTATTGTAAATGGGGGAACTATCGGTGTAAAAGGTGGTGTAGAAATTGATAATGGATCAAAAGTGTGTGTAGGAAGGACAATGGGTGGTGGGCTTATATCTAAGAAAAGTGATGGTAAAGGTATCAAAAATGATGATGATGATGGAGATAGAGATGGTGATTGTGATGTTGAAGTCTAGATATTGTAGCAATGAGATGGTACTAAATTTGCAACATGATGTAAAATACAATATGAATTTCGTCCATTTCTACATCCACATCCACCTCCACCATGACCATGTACTTTAGGAGCCATCAACTATACAAAAAATTAAAACATAAAACAAATAATAGAGATATGATGAACAACCATGCATTTTGGAATAATACACACCAATAGATTTCAACAAAATATAAAAAGTCTTTGATAGTATAATATTATAAAATATTCATAACAAATTTATTATCGGCATCAATGTCATCCTCCAATGGATCTTCTATCATTTCATCTAATTCTAATAGAAGTTCCAACTTATCTTCAGATAGAAATTGTTCATCTTCAATTTCTATTAGGCCACTATTTTAGTCACATAAATTTATAGGATCTTCATATACATGTACAGGTTCAATATTATTAATGTCATCTTATTGGAATATCGGTGAAATAGCTATGCTTGCACTTCTTTCTTTAAATGTTGGCACTTTAAAATTTGATCGAGCTTTAATTTTGCAAATCATTCACTAGTCTTTCTTATCATGAGATAAACATGGATATGTACTATAAAATACTTGAGTGGCTTGAACTACCATAATAAATGGCACTTATCTATTATATCTACTTTTATGTGTAAAATCAACTAGCTTATAATCCGAATGAATTTTTGTACCCATATTTCATGTAGGATCAAACCACGCACACTTTAATAATGCAATCCTATTATTTTCAAGTACAGAATACTCCAACTCAATAACTTATGTGAGTTGACCATGATAATCAATTTCATCTGTACTATAAATTGATCCTTTAATACATACACCACTATTCATTGTTGCTTTAGAAGAACCGTGAATAATTGTGTGAAATTTATATCCATTAACAAAATACCTAGGATTGGTTGTCACATATCTAAATAGGCATTTACTTAGATAATGAATAAAAATATTGAAATTTCTATTTGAAGGATCATTTGCGTGTTGCAAAAATTATACAAATGATGTTATAAACTAAAAGATACTAATAAATTAAATAATTCAAAATTTAAAACTTAATAATTCTCACATTGTTTTTGAACCAATCCAGAAATTCTATTTCTAGCATACAATCATCCTCAAGGCTGGAAATTATTGGCTGCATTTTTTTAATTGCTCAACATAAATGCTACACAAATATAAATAGAGGTAGAAAATGTAAATAAATTTTATCTATGATTAAACCTACAACCATTTTGGGTATAGATACTCAATATATGGTGCAACCTTCTAACAATTAAGTAACACATAGCTCTGGGTTACTTTGTACTCTTCATTTGTCATACATATTTTCTTTGCTCTTCCAAATATTTTTCCACGGTGCTTGAAGATAGATAACTTGTCCAAAGAATCATCTTCTAGCAGCACATGACCTTCATCAATTCGAGACACATTTCTATTCTTTGTATTGACATGATCCTCAAAATAATAAGAATAAAAAGATGATGCTTATTCTACTAAATATGCATTGCAAATTAAACTTTCAACTTTTTCCTTGTTTCTAACATTCAATTTCAATGTATGAAGATGCCTACAATAAAAATGTTAGGTTTCAATTATATTAAATTACAATATTACTTTATATTTGAAATAATAAAACATAACTACTTATATGTATTTACCTTTCAAAAGGAAAAATCCACCTGTATTGTACTAATCCTGCTATCCTGGCTTCATATGCCAAATCAATCAGAAAATGCTCCACTGAGTGAAAGAAGCTCTGTGAGAATATTTGTTCGAGCTTACAAAGAATAAGTGGTATGTCATTCTCCAGCCTCACCATGTTATCTATTTTGATTGTGGTTGTAGTAAGCTATTTGAAAAACAAACTAAATTCTGTAAGGACCTTCCAAACACAAAGGGTAAGTGATTCACGAAATATAATTGTTATTAATCTTTGTATAAATACATGATAGTTATGGCTTTTCATTCCTAATAACTTAAGATTCTTCATATCCACACATCTACACATATTTGACACATATAGATCATAAAATTTCAAAATTTTAAGCCATTCACATAATATCTTTCTTGCCTATTATCAAGTGTGTAACAAGCTTTAAAGAATTTTCTTGTTGCCTCATTCAATTTAAATCAGGATGCTGACATTAATCATTCAGCTCTTGTCTTGATTTTAACGTATCTTTTGTTTTTCCATCTACATTAAGGATAATGTTGAAAATATTGTCAAACATATTTTTTAAATATGCATTACATCCAAGTTATTACGAATTAAATTGGACTTCCATTAGGGCATGTCCCAAAATATATTACATTTCCTCCATCCAAATATTTTGCATATTAGTCCATTAGTTTCAATAGCATTTTTTTAGTTATCTTCTTCATATGTAAACTATGAATCTTTTCCAAAATATCATCTTCAGAATGAATAGCTTATGCAACTGCTATCACTAATGTATTTTTTCGTAATGCATTTCTATTTCTGGGAATGAATGATTCATAGGTATAAAATTATGATGATTATTAAACCATGACTATTTACCACTGAATTTGAGAGTAAATGCATCGAACTTTTTCATGCAATATGGGCATACAAATTGTCTTGCAATACTTCAACCATACAACATTTAATATGCTGGAAAGTCACATATTGTCCACATAAGGGCTGCCCGCATAATAAAATTTTTATTCTTTGAGATTTCATTTGTATTTACACCAACATCCCACAAATAATTTAACACTACTATAAAAAGCTATACGAAAACATCTAGCATGTATTTTAAATTTTTTGGCTCTTGAACCAATATTGTCAAAAACATATATTGCTCCTTCATACACAACCACAGATATAAATTATAAAGTATCACTATCACTGGCCATATTGAATAATATTGTGCAGATTGGCCAAATGGCTGAAATCAATCAGTGTAGAGACCTAATATCACATTTCGACTTTTAGTAGTACAATCTTGATGTATATGACTAGAATACTTTCAAGAAAGTGAATCGAATGGAAGAAACATCACCCATTCTTCAATCTCATGTTCAGAATGTCACCTCATATCATTTGCTTTAGCATTTGATGCATATAGTCTCTATAATCGAATAATTAAAGGAAAGTAATACATCTTCTTAAATGCTATTTTCATCTTTTGTCACATATCTATAACACAAGGTGCCTTCTTAAACCAAAGATGATCACAAAACTTAAAGCTAATAACATTACTTTGACCACCCCAATATATACATACATCCATTGAAACAACAATTAATTTTTTATACTAGTAGACTCAGACCTCGTACTAACTTCTTAGTGTTGTAAAAGTTGTTAGTGACCAAATTATATTCCAAAACAATCTACTTCATTAGTTATGTCGCCTGATCAAATAATTTCTCAGACATATGATTTTGTAATTTCATGCTCATAAGTTGAGCCACAAGTGACAATTTCAAATGTGTTTTATAGCCATGCCACAACTTATTATCTGTAGCTTTAAGTATTTAATAAAATTTCTAAGCTTCAAGTTTTGGTCGTTAATCCATGTAATCCAAATTGAAGTCAGCACAAGTAGCTTCCAAGACCATTCTATGGTATGTGTATGATGCTTCTTCACCACATGCAAATAATTCAGTACCCTAATTTTGATCAATGATCAGAGCGATTGTACTTTCCCCATAATAAATCTAAACAAAATAATTTGGTACAAAGCCATATTTAGCCAAATGATATCTTAGAGTGTTTACATCACGAAATCAGATATTCTGACACTTGTGGTTCTTACATGGACACTTAATTTTTTCTCCATCCATCCATCTTGATTGACTACCCACAAAGTTGATGAAAGTTTCAAGCCTCCTCAAAAAAAATTGATTCAAAATTCCATTCATAAACCTTTTGTACATCCACTGATGATCTGAACTCATTTTGCCTATTTTATTTCCAAAGAATAATGCTCAATTATTATTTTGAATGAAACATATAATATACTTAAAAATATACTAATAATTAAATAAAATTACTTACAAATGAATATTTAAATATTAGATATTGTAAATATCGAGGTAATACATTTGCAGAATCTACTTTAATAAATAAAGCATTTTTTAGCATGGTAAAGATTAATAGATATCATGCTATTACTAGATGAATGAAGTAAAATACATGAATGGACAAGAAAGGAAAGCAAAAAAAAATAAATTGAAAATTTGAAGGAGTAAGCTTCTCACTTCTCAATGATGATCAAATAGCACAATTTTTATTATGATTCAACTCAATCTTTGAATATTAAAATAAAAAAAAGAATAAAATAATGGAATGGAGATTCAATTCCAAGAACTCTTGGAAAATAAATTTATGAAGAATTCACACATGAATGAAAACATATTTGAAATTGAAAACATATCATATAAAGTATTCAAATAGAAAACATAGATGTGAAGCAAGCTACATTTATAGATTTCTAGCCTTACAAATTTAAACAAATTAGAGATACATATAATTATAGACATTAACACTATAACTATTTTGTGGAAAACTACAATCAAAAGATAGTTTGGTTAAAAAAAATTACATACACCTCAATTAATACCTAATCAATACGAAAAATAGGAAATTATTAATTTCACAAAATTAAAGATATGACCATCACTTATATACTAGTAATTAATGATTTTAAAACTTGTAATGATTTACTACGACCATCTTGATTAATATTGTGTGCATGAGGAGGATCTTCGGTCATTTATATTATTGTGATAATAATTTCACTTTACCCAATATTATTTGACACAAATATCTATTATATAATTTCAATGGAAAATGCAATATATGGTAATAGTTAAGCTAAAATAAGAATTTTGTAATAACAAACAGCAAAATCAAAACACACCCTTAGCAAATGCAATGGTCTTGTGTACAATCGCAATAAAAATGTTTAATGTTAATTAATTTTAATTTGAGACTATAAAATAAAAATGATAAAATAATATTGTTGTATTCCAAAGCTTTACAATTATATTTAAATAAGCATATGATAATATTTTAACAACTCTCATTTATTAGTAATAATGTGTATTAATACTCAAAATTCAATTAGAATAACAAAAACAAAGTGTTTTGATGCATTCTGAAGATATACAAATGTATTCCAAATATATTTATGAAGTTCAATGATGCTTGATTTGTTTGTTAATATTCATATCACCGTTTTTTTTCAATGAATTTAAATGAGCTTGAATATTAATCGATATTTTTTAACATTATTCCACGTGTTCAATAAAATATATATACCTACACACAAAAAACAATAGATATATATATATATATATAACTATCTAAATAAATAAATAAATAATTATATATATATATATATATATATATTTATATTATATATTATAAACATCAATTAAATATGTATATATATATATTCCCACATCAAAAACAAAAGGCTCGATACATTGAATCTTGAGATAAAAGTGAGCCTCCTTGGAGGTTGTAAGTTCAAACTCCACGAGCTACAAAAATATTGTAAGGAAAAGAAATAATGCCACATTTAGTTATATTTAATTATATAGAGTTTTATATAGTTATACAAATAATTATAAATAGATATACACATATAGTTAAACATAATGCCGTATGTTGTTATACATGAAATTATAAATATAGTTACATGTGGCTATACATGTAGTTACACATAAAGTTATACTTATATTTATATATGTAGGTATATTTATTCATTAATATAATTTTATATTTTTATACATATAGTAATCTATAGGTATAGATATAGTAAAATACATTCTTAAATACTAATATATAAAAATGTATATTAAATATATGTTTTTAATTATATTTTTAAATATAGTTATGTATAATATTTTTATAGTTATACATGTAGTCAAAGTCAATTATTTATGGTTATATGTTCTTATACTTATTGTATATATAATTAAAAATAAAGTTATATATAGTGAAACATATAGTTGTATATAGATATATTCATACAAGTAGTTATACTTAGTTATACATAAATATATGCAAAATTATAAACAAATATATAGAATTACTTATATATATATATATATATATATATGTATGTATGTATACATAGTTACAAATATAGTTTTATTTAATTATATAGAGTGTAACATAGTTACACAAATATTTATATATAGTTATAGACCTGTAGTTAAACATAATGTTGTATGTCGTTATACATGTAATTATAAATATAGTTACATGTGGTTATTCATATAGTTACACATATAGTTATACTTATATTTAACATGTAGGTATATATATTTTTTCATATAATTTTAAATGTATAAATATAGTTATCTATAGGTATAGATATAGTAAAATATATTTTTATATACTAATATATAAAAATATATATTAAATATATGTTAATTATATTTTTTAATATAGTTATGTATAATGTTTTTATAGTTATACATGTAGTCAAAGGCAATTATTTATAGTTATATGTTCTTATACCTATAGTATATATTGTTAAAAATAGAGTTATATATAGCTAAACATATAGTTATATATATAGATATATTTATACAAGTAGTTATAAGTAGTTATACATAAATGTATACAAAGTTATAAACAAATATATAGATTTACATATATGTATACATATATGTATACATAGTTACAAATATAGTTATATTTAATTATATAAAGTGTAACATAGTTATACAAATATTTATATATAGTTATACACATATAGTTAAACATAATGTTGTATGTTGTTTAACATGTAATTATAAATATAGTTATATGTGGTTATATATATAGTTACATATATAATTATACTTATATTTATACATGTAGATATATATATTTTTTCATATAATTTTATATATTAATACTTATAGTTATGTATAGGTATAGATATAATAAATATTTATACATGTAGTTATATGTATTTTTATATACTAATATATTAAAATGTATATTAAATATATTTTGTTAATTATATATTTAAATATAGTTATGTATAATGTTTTTTTAGTTATACATATAGTCAAAGATAATTATTTATAGTTATATGTTTTTATACCTATAGTATATTTAGTTAAAAATAGAGTTATATATAGCTAAACATATTGTTATATATAGAGATATTAATACAAGTAGTTAAAAGTAGTTATACATAAATGTATACAAATTTATAAACAAATATATAGATTTAAATATATAACTACATATTTAGACTTTTTTTTGAAGTGATGTTTCATTTGGAAAATGCACATTTTATGTTGGATGAGATGGTCATGAATGCATCATGGAGATGAACAAGTCTAACATCATTTAACCCAATCCACATGATGGAGAAATCATCGTTATAATGTTTTACATGTTTTATGCAAACTAATGTACTCTTTCTATTCATTTTCGTGCATATAATGGATCAATATCATGTGTTCATGGGCTTCTTTTTATGTTTCATTCAACTTTAATTTATAATAAATGATAAAAATAGGATATGAATAATGATTTTTCTTGCTCTCATATTTCATAACAATTTCCTAAGCAAATCTTCCATGGAATAAGTTTACACCTTTGATAATTCTCCTATTTTTTATAGTTTTCACCCTTAGGCTCTTTAATGGTTTGAACAACAGGCTTAACAATGACTTCTCTTAACTAACTTTTCACTATTTATTTCTCAAAAAAAAATTCTTTTTATTTATTTCTTAAAGTTCTAGTGGTCTGGGTCTTTGATATCATGTTAGAAAGTAAAAATGAAATAATGCAACTTTATTAACCATGATGTGTAAATAAATATAACCTATGAGATTGTAGCACCCTTAACACTATGAGTAGCTCATTGACTGAACTATATACAAATTAGAAACATATCTCAACAAAAAAAACATAATCATATATTATTTTTTTCCATGATAACTGCTAGGTTAACGCACAATGCTAAAATATCTTTTTTATTCTTATAAAAAAATTGTAGCTACTGATTGTTGTTTGGACCATTTCTGCATCTCTTATAGATGACTCTACATTCAAGAATACATCATAGAAAATTAGTGCAATTCATTGGATATTTTCACGAGGGAGGCAGTATGCTTGTTTATGAGTTCATGCACAATGGAACATTGAAGGAGCATATTTATGGTAACTCAAATCTTATATAAAGTACAATGATATCAACTAAGGTAGTCATTAATGCATGTAACATTGATAGGCCAATTCAAAAATAGAGAAAGTATCAATCGGATCAAGCGGCTCGAGATTACAGAAGATGCAGCAAAAGGTGTTTTTAAAATTTCATATCAGAGTTTGATTTATTTTGCAAGCATATGCTGTTAGTGGATGCATGGTCTAGGGGACAGCGATGCCATGAGATATGGTCCCGTAGATGCTAAGCCATGGAGCATAACTACCTGGAAGTGCATAGTGTGTGTGTGGTGCAGTGAACTTGCATGTGTGCTTGATGTATAGGACGTGCACCGTGTGAATATTTGATGCATCCATGGTGTAGTGTGTGCAAAATGTAGCTTGTGTGATTGGGTTTTTTTATATGTATCAAAGAAAGTGATTTTCCATGTAGAATCATGTGAGTAAAAACTATATAGTTGTTATGAAAGTGGCCACTACTTTGGTGGTTCCATAACTATTTGACTACTACAAAAAATGTTGAGAGTTAAGTGTGTAATGAAAAATATAATATTTAATTTATTTATATCTAGCATAAATTTTTTATTTTCTATTTTATCACAGGAACTCATTCAAAAATGTATGACTACTACTTCTAAGCCAGTTGAAGTTTTATGGATCTTCACATAACTTTTTTGAAGGAAGAAAAGTAGGAAATGAAAGAAGTGAATGATGAGATGAAAGAAATGAAGAATGCAATGCAATAGTAGATGACCTATATGGAGTCATAACTAGTAGCCTTGACGAGATAGATAGCACTCCGAGTTCCAGAAGTGTACCCGCACCAGAGAGCATAGCACAAATGCACTAGTTAATGATGAGGATAATAATTTAGTTTTATAAGATTATATACCTATGTTATGTTTTTATTTTAACTATGTAACTATTGTATCAGAATAATTTAATAATTGATTTTACTTTTTGTTAATTATAAATAATAGTTTATAGGATATGTTTTTTTCAATTTAATATAAAAGTTAAATATATGTAATTAAAAATCTTTTGTAAAAAAATGAAATTATGAAAATAGTTTTGGAATGAAAATAGCTAGGGATTTTACCTTTGCTAATTTAGCTAGCAAATTATATATATATATATTTATTTATTTATTCAAAAAATATTAATTACTACTCTTAATTAATATCGAAATTAGCAAGGAAATAAATATAATTAGTAGGGAATTCTCGTCGTTCAAAAATTTGCTAGGAAATTTTTTTATTGCTAAAATTTTGTGAAAAGCACATTAGCTTGGGATAATTTGCCTCATAAATTTGTTGTTAATCTATTTTAGCGATGGGATAATCCTAATAAGCTAGGAAAATTTCCCTTGCTATTTGAAAATTTTTTATAGTGTTTATTTTTTGCCTATCTATCTATCTATCTGTCAATGTATCATTCTATCTATCTATCTATCTATCTATTTATCCAACTATCTATCTATATAATTATGTATATATCTATCTATATAATTATATATATATATATATATATATATATATATATATATATATATATATATATCTATCTATCTATCTACCTATTTATCTATCTATCGATCTATTTGTCTATGTTTGTATCTATCAATCTACCTATATGACTATTTATCAATCTGTTTGTCTCTTTATATGTCTATCACTCTATCTGACTATTTGTATATCTTTCTATATGTCTATCTATCTATCTATTAGTCTATCTGTCTAACTATTGATTTATTAATCTCTCTATATGTCTATATGTTTATTTCATATATGTATATCATTATATCATTCTATATATATATTTATTTATGTATCTAACTATCTACTTGCCTATCTATCTATCTATCTATTTATATGTTTTTCTATCTATCTATCTATATATCGATCTATGTATTTATGTATCTATTTGTCTACATGTCTCTACTAGTCTACTTTAATACAAGTCAACCTATCTATCTATATACCTTTCTATCTATCTATAAATCTATTTTTTTATCTGTATATATATATATATATATATATATATATATATATATATATATATATATATTTGTCTATTTATCTATCTGTCAATTAATATCTATATTTATTTTTATATCTATCGATCTATCTTTTTATCTATCTTTCTATCTATTTATCTCTTTATTTATCTATTAATCTAAAAATCTCTTTATTCGTATATTAGTATATTTGTCTATCTATCTATCAGTCTATCTATGTGTCTATCTATCTATATATACCATTATGTGCCCATTTGTCTATCTATATATTTGTCTATCTATCTATCAATCTATATGTGTATATGACTATGTCTATTTATTTAACTATTTATCTATCTTTATGTCTATCTATCTATTTATCTAATCTATCTATATATTTATCTATCTGTCTATCTATCTATCTATATATCAATCAATCAATCTATCTATCTATTTATATATCTATCTGTCTATCTATCTAACAGTCTATCTATATGGCTATATATCTCACTTAATATCAATAAATCTATCTGTCTGTTGGTTTGACTATCTAATTATTTATTTGTCTATCTATCAATCTTTCAAATTCTTGATCTTTAAATCTACAAATCTATCTATATGACTATTTGTCAATTTGACAAACTATCTATCTATCGATCTATCTATCTATATATCTATCTATCGGTCAATCGATTTGTCTATCTATCTATCTTTTTATCTTTCTATCTCTCCATCTTTCTATTTATCTTTATATCTATCTAACTATCTACTTATCTATCTATCAATTTGTTTATCTGTATATCTGCCAATCTAATTGAATATCTGTCAATCTGTATGTATATCTATGTGTATCTCAATATATTTGTATATTTGTCTATCTATCTAATTTTTATCTATCAATCTATCTATGTATCTTTATATATATATCTATTTGCTTATAGGGTTATCGATGATTTTATCTATAATTTTAACTATTAATTTATCAATTTATCTACTTACCTATCTATATATCTCCGTATCTATCTATCTGTCTGTCTTTCAATCTGTCTGTCTATCAATCTATTATTCTATATGTCTATCTATCTATCTATATATCTAATTATCTATCTATCTATATATCTGTCTATCAATCTATCTTTCTATGTATATATCTATGTATCTATCTATTTGTTTATCTTTATATGTTTCTATCTGTTTATCTATCTATCTATCTCTATCTTTATGTATATAAGTCTATCTATCTTTCTATCTATATATTAATCTATTTATATGTATATCTATCTATCTATCAATAATATCTATTTTTCTATTTATTTGAATATATGTCTAGCTATCTATATGTCTATCTGTATATCTATCTAACAGTCTATCTATTTATCTACCAATCAAACTATCTATTTTTTATCTTACTATTTATTTGTCTACCTATCTAACTTGTCTAACTTTCTATTTGTCTCTCTTTCTATATGCTTATTAGATATCTGTGAATTTTTAAATCTATATATCTCTCTACCAATCTAAATATTTGTCTATCTTTCTATCTTTTTATCTATCTATCTATCTATGATTCTATCTTTTATCTATCTATGTGTCTATCTAACTATCTACTATCTATATATTTGTATATCTTTCTATTTTTTTATTAGACTATTTGACTATCTAGCTGTCTGTCTATCTCTCAGTCTATCAGTCTATCTATCTATTTGTTTATCTAACTATCTGTCTATCTAAATATCTATTAATATATCTCTCTATTTATTTATCTGATATTTGTCAACCAATTAACCTAACTATCTATCTCTTTATTTGTCTATCTCTCTAACTATCTAGTTGTCTACGTGTCTATCTTTCAATCTTTCTATCTATATTTTTGTCTTTTTATCTATATGTCTATCTATCTATCTTTCTATCTATCTATTATCTACTATCTACTTTCTATCTATTTGTCTATCTATCTTTTTGACTATATCATTTTCTATCAATCTATATATCTATCAATCTATATATCTATTAATCTATCAATCTATCTATTTGTTCATCTATCAATCTATCTATATATCTCTCTGTCAATCTGTCAATCTATCAATCTATCTATCTATCTATATGTCTATCAATCTTTCTATCATATGACTATTTGTGTTTCTTTCTATCTACCATACTGTCTATCTAATTATATTTCAATTTCTCTATCTATCTATCTGTATGTTTGTCAATCTATTTGTCTATATATATATATATATATATATATATATATATATATATCTGTCTCTCTATTTATTTCTCTATTTATCTACTTACCTATATGTCTATCTGTCTATCTATAAATCTATCAATCAATCTATCTCTCTATTTATATATCTATGTATTTATGTATCTATCTGTCTATTTATCTGTCTATCTATTTATCTATCTATTTATCTATCTTTATATTGCTCTATATGTCTATCTATCTATATGTTTATCTTTCTATATATCTATCATTCTATCAGTCTATTTGTCTATCAGTCTATTTGTCTATCAGTCTATCTCTCTATATGTTTATATATCTATATGATAATCTATATATCTATCAATATATGTATTTGTCTATCTGTCTAATTTTCTATTTGACTAACTATCTATTTGTCTATCTATTTATATGTTTATTTGTTTATCTGTCTATCTGACTATCTATCTATCTATCTATTTCTCTATCTATCTAATCACCTATTTATTTATTAATCTATCAGTCTATCTATATATCAATCTATTTATTTATCTGTCTATATGTATATTTATCTATCTATATTAATTGTGTTTTTGTCTATTGGCCTATCTGTCTATTTGTTTAATTATCTATTTGTTTATCTATCTATCAATCTATTAATCAATCTATCTAACTATCTAACTATATAATTATCCAATTATCTATCTTTCTATCTATAAATATTTATATATATCTATTTCTATCTTTCTATCTAACTATGTAACTATCTTTCTATCTGACAATCATTCTATCATTCTATTTATCAATCTATCTATTTGTCTACCTATCTACTTGTCTACCTGTCTACATGTCTATCTGTCTATCAATATTTATTTATATCTATCTATCTATGTATTTATCTATCTATCTATATATCTATCTGTATATCTGCTAGCTAGCTATCTGTCTATATTTCTCTTTGTATAACTTTCTATTTCTCTAGCTATCTATTTATCTATTTGTATATATATATATCTATCTATATGTTTTTCTATATATCTATCTTTCTATCTGTCTGTCTATCTATCTATCTATCTATGTATCTTTATATTTATCTATCTATCAATCTGTAGATTTGTCAATCAATCTATATGTTTATTTGTTTATATATCTATTTGTCTATCTGTCAATATGTTTATATGTCTATGGTTTATATATCTATCTATCTATATATCTATCTATCTATATGTCTATCTTTATATCAACTTATCTATATATTTGTCTGTCTATCAATCTATAAATCTATAAATTTGTCTATTTGTATATTTATGTATATTTCTATATTTATATATATTTATAAATTATCTATCATTCTATCTATTAATAGTCTATAAATCTCTCTATATGATTATATATTTATAAATTATCTGTATTTATGTCTATCGGACTATTTCTGTATCTGTCTATTATCTATCATTCTATATTTCTATTTAACTATCTATCTATCTATATATCGATCTATGTATCTATTTGTCTACATGTCTACCTATCTACTTGTCTACAAGTCAACCTATCTATCTATATATATGTCTGTCTGTGTCTATCTATCTATTTATTTTTCTATTTGTCTATATATATATATATATCTATTTATCCCACTGTCAAATAATATATATATATATTTATTTGTATATCTATCTATTGATCTATTTATCTATCTCTCTTTATGTCTATTTATCTATTTATTTAACTATTAATCTAACAATCTATCTATATGTCTATTAGTGTATTTGTCTATCTATCTATCAGTCTAACTAACTATTGCTTATCTATCTATTGTCTATCTATCTATTGTCTATCTTTCTATATATATCATTATGTATCTATTTGTATAACTATATATATGTCTATCTATCTATCAATCTATATATCTTTATGCCTATCTATCTATTTGTATATCTATCTATCTATCTATCTTTATGTTTATCTATCTATTTGTCTAATATCTCTATCTATTTATTTGTCTATCTATCAATATAACTATCAATCAATATATATATATATATATATATATATATATATATATATATATATATATATATCTGTCTATATATCTAACTGTCTATCTATATGAAAATCTATCTCACTATCTATCAATAAATCTATCTATCTGTCAGTATGTTTATCTTCCTATTTATCTGTCTATCTATCTATCTTTCAAATTATCAATCTTTCAATCTACTAATCTATCTATATGACTATCTGTCAATTTATCAATCAATCAATCAATCTATTAGTCTATCTATCTATCTATTTATCTAGTAATCGATTCGTCTCTCTATATATCTTGATATCTTTATATCTATCTATCTATCTATATGCCTATCAATCAATCAATCAATTTGTCTATCTTTATATCTTCCAATCTATCTGACTATCTGTCAATCTGTATGTCAATCTATGTGTATATCAATCTATTTGTATATTTGTCTATCTATCAATCTATCTATCAATCTATCTATATATATTTCTATATATCTATCTATTTATAAAGTTATCGATCATTCTTTCTATAATTCTATCTATCAATTAAATTATTTATCTACTTACCTATCATATATCTTTGTATATATCTATCTATCTATCTGTATGTCTATCAATCTATTATTTTATATGTCTATTTATCTATATATCGATCTATATGATTCTTATTTATCTATATATATCTGTCTATCTATTTATCCATCTTTCTATGTGTCTAACTTTGTATTTATCTATTTGTCTATCTATCTATCTATCGATTTATCTATCTATTTGTCTATCTATCTCTATCTTTATGTCTACAAGTCTAGTGTCTTTCTTTCTATGAATCAATCTATCTATCTATTAATCTATCTATATGTATATCTATATATCTATAATATCTATCTTTCTAATTATTTGTATATATGTCTCTCTATCTATATGCCTATCTGTATATCTGTCTACCAATATATCTATTTATCTATCTATCTCTCTATCTAGTTTTCTGTCTATCTGTCTATCTATCCATCTGTCTACCTATCTAACATTCCTAACAATCTATTTATCTTTCTGTCTATATGTCTATTATCTATCTATGATTTTTTAAATTTATCTATCTATCTATCTACCTATCTATATATCTGTCTATCTCTCTATCGTTTTATCTATTTATCTATCTCTAATTCTAATATATATATATATATATATATATATATATATATATATATATATCTATCTGTATATTTTTCTAGCCGTCTATCTTTTTATTAAATTATTTGACTATCTATCTGTCTATTGTTCTCTCAGTCTATTTGTCTACCTAACTATCTATCAGACTATCTATCTATCTAACTATCTGTCTATCTGTCTATCTGTCGATCTATCAATCAATCTATATGTTTATTATTTACCTATCTCTCAATCTGTCAATATGTTTATATGTCTATATGACTATATATATATCTGTCTATATATCAATATGTCTATATTTATATTTTTTTATCTATCTATCTATTTATTAGTGTATCTGTCAATCTATCAATCTATAAATTTGTTTATTTATGTATCTCTCTATATGTATATATATCTATAAATTATCTATCTATCATTCTATCTATATATCTATCTATCTTTCTTTCTATTAGTCTATCTATCTGTCTTTCTATCCTTCTATCAATCAAACTATATGTCTATCTTTTTATCATTCTATCATCTTGTCTATCTATATTTCTATCTTTCTATATATATATATATATATATATATTTATTTATTTATTTCTATATATATATATATATATATTTATTTATTTATCTATCTTTCTATCATTATTTATGTCTATCTATCTACCAATTTATATGTTTATCTATATATCAAATCATTTATCGTTTTATTTTCTATCTATCAATCATATTATCTAGCAATCTGTCTCATTATCTATCGATCTATCTATTTATCTATCTGTCTATCTATCTATCTTTCTATCAGTGTATCTATCTATCTATATATTTGTTTTTCTATCTATTTATCTATAATTCTATCTATCTATATAATCAACTTACTTATTAATCCATCTATCTTTCTATCTATCTATATATCTGTCTAATTATCTATTTGTCTGTCGATCTATCTATCTATTTATCTATCTATCTATTTATATATCTATCTTTCTATCAGAATTGTGTCTAAGTGTCTATTAGTCTCTCTGTTTATTAAAGTATATCAATTTATCTATCTATCAATTATCAATCAAACTTTTTTTATATATATTTTTTATCAATTTTTATATATATCTTTCTGTCTATCTATATGTCTATTTATCAATCTTTTTATCTATCTATCTGTCTATCTATGTATATGTATATCTATCTATCTATATATATGTCTTTCTATCTATTTGGCTATCTATCTAGTTATTTTTCTGTCTATCTATCAATGTCTCTATTAATCAATCTATCTATCTATCTATCTTTCTTTCTTTCTATATATCTATCTTTTTATCTATCTATCTAGCTATCTATCTATCTATGTATTTCTCTATCTATGCATCTATCTAATAATCTATCTATCTATTTGTCTATCAATCTGTCTACCTATTTATATATCTATCTATCTATCTATGAAGTTCTCTATCTTTCTATCTATCAATCATTCATTCTATCAATCTGTCTATCTATCTAGTAGTCTGTTTATTTGTCTATTTGTCTAAATGTCTATATTTCTATCTATCTATATGTTAAAATGTTTAATTCATATCTTTCTATCATTCTATCATTCTATCTACTTATCTATCTATTTTTTCTATTAATCTACTTGTAAATCTCATTATCTATCTATCTAGCTATTTGTCTATCAATCTATCTTTAAGTCAATCTGTTTATATGTCTATTAGTCTAATTATTTATCTGTCCATATGCCTATCTATATATTTATCTATTTCTCTATTTTTCTATCTTTTAATCTGTCTATCTAATTATTTATCTGTCTATCTTTTGATCTATATATCTGTCTATCTATTTTTCTGCCAATCTATCTACCTATCTACCCATGTATCTGTCTATTTATTTATAAGTCTATATGTCTAACTAACTATCTATCTATCTATATTTCTACCTATCTATCTATCTTTGTTTCTCTCTCTCTATCTGTTTATCTATCTATCTATCTATCTTTAAATTTGTCAATCTCTCAATCTATTTTATTGTTTTTCTATCAATCTGTCTATATCTTTATGTCTCTAACTATCTATCTATCAATTTGTCTATCTGTCTATCTTTATATCTTTCTATCTATATATTTACCTATATGTTTATCTATCTATTTGTCTATCTATATATCTGTCAATTTATTTATGTATATCTATCTATCTATCTGTCTCTATATTTGTCTATTTATCTATATATATGTCTATCTATATTTGTCTTTTAGTCCAAATGTTTATCTTTAAATCTACATATATGTCTATCTATCTTTCTTTCTATGTATCTATCTCATTGTCAATTTATGTATCTACCTATCTATCAACCTATTTACATATCTAACTGTCTATCTATATATCTGTCAATCTTTAAATTTATCTATCTGTCTGTCTGTCAATCTTTCAATCTTCCAATCTATCTTTCATCCTATCTTTCTTTCTATATTTCTATTTATCTAACTCTCTATATTTCTATCCGTCCATCTGTCATCATTCTATATGTCTATCTGTCTATCTATCTATCTACTATCTATCTAAGTATAAATCTATCTGCCTATCTTTCTATTTGTCCATCTCTTTATCTATCAATCTATCTATCTATCTATCCTTCTGTGAATCATTCTATCTGTCAATCTCTCAATCTATCAAAATGTATATATGTCTATTTGTCCATCTATCTATCTACCTATATGTCTATCTTTTCTTTCTTTATATCTCTGTATATGTCTATCTATATATATGTGAATCTTACTTTTTGTCTTTCTATCTAACTAACTATCTATCTTTCTATTTTTCTTACTTCCTATCTAACTAACTAACTATCTATCTATATGTATATCTGACATTCTGACTATATGTTTATCTATCTATCAATATATATGTCTATTTGCCTATCTTTATATCTATCTATCTTTCTATCTATCTGCCTATCTATCTATATCTCAATCTATCTATCTGTCTAACTAACTATATGTCTATCCGTCTATCAATCTATCTTTTTGTCTTTCTATAGTACTAATTATCTTTCTTTCTACCTATATATCTATCTAACTAATTATATATCTTTTTATCTATCTATTTGTCTATCTATCTATATGCCTATCTATATATCTATATTTCTATCTATGTATCGATCTATCTATCAATTTTTCTATCTTTCCATTTGTCAATTTATCCCTCTAACAATATGTCAACATTTTTTTCTATCTATCTATCCATCTATATGTATATCTGTCTATATATCTATCTTTTTATTTATCTTTCTATCTATCTATCTAGATGACTATTTGTCTATCTATCTATCTATCTATTTGTATATCTATCTATCTATCTACCTATTTATTTGTCTATCAATCTAGCTGTCTATATGTTTTTTTATCAATCTATCTACTTGTCTACATGTCTACCTGTCAACCTATATAACTATCTATATTTCTACCTGTCTACCTTTCTACATGTCTAAATGTCTAACTATCTACCTATCTACCCATCAAGATATCTACCTATTTGAATTGTCTACTTGTCTACTCATCTATCTATCTATTCTTCTACCTATCTATATGTCTATATGTCTAACATTCTACTTGTCTACATGTCTACCTATCTACCTGTTATTTGTCTACCTATATAACTCTCTAACTGGCTAGCTAGCTAGCTATCTATCTATCTATCTATCTATCTGTCTAGCTATCTAGCTAACTATCTATATATCTATATATCTTTTGATCTATCAATCTTTTTATTAATCTATTCTATCTATGTATGAGTCTATTTATCTTTCTATTTGTCTATCTATGTATCATTATATATTTATATCTAGTATTCTTTTTATTAGTCTATCTTTCAATCTGTCTATTTATTTATCTTTCTATCTGTCTATCTGTCTATCTATCTTTCTTTCTATATATTTATTTATCTATTTGTCTACAAGTATATCTGTCTATCTGTCTATATCTATTTGACTATCTATGTATCTATTTGTCTATCTGTCTATGTATCTATCTTTCTATATACCTGTATACTTGTCTATTTGTTTATCTATTTATCTATTTATCTATCTATCTATTTATCTAACTATCAATCTATTTGTCAATCTATGTATCTGTCTATTTGACTATCTTCCCATCTTTCTATCTATCTATATATCTATCTATCCATCTGTGTATATATTGATCTATCTATCTATTAGTCTAATAGTCTATTTGTCTATCTATATGTCTATTTGTCTAACTATCTGTGTATCTATCTATCTATCATTCTATCTATCGGTCTATGTGTCTATCTGTCTGTATCTATCTTTCTATCTATCAATGTGTCTCTATGTCTATCTATCTAATTTTATATCTATATATCAATCTATCTATCTACCTATTTATTTATCTATATATAATATCTATCTATCTTTCTATCTGTCTGTCAATCTGTTTATTTGTCTATCAATTAATCAATCAACCAAGCAATCTAATGAACTATCTATATATCTATCTAATGATCTATTTATCTAACAATCAAACAATCTATCTATCTATCTATCTTTCTTTCTTTCTATTTATCTATCTAACATTATATCTATATTTCTACCTATCTACCAATATACCTATCTATCTATCAATATATCTGCATATCTATATATTTATCTACTTAACTTTTTGTCTATATGTCTATCTATATATCTATCAAACTATCTATCTATCTATCTAATTCTTAATATATCTATATGACTATTTATATATCTGTTAGTTTATTTTTCTTTTATTCTAACTGTCTAACTATCTATAATTTATCTATTTATCTATTAATCTGTCAAACAATCTATCTATTTATCTATCAATCAATTTGTCAATCTTTTTATCTATCAATCTGTGTATTTGATTATCTGTTAATCTACCTAGCTATCTATCATTACTTTTATCTATCTATTGATATATATATGACTATCTATCTTTCTTTCTATCTACTTATCTATTTATCTATCTATCTATCTGTCCAAATTTTAATTATCGCTATGTCTTTATGTTTATCTATCTATATTCTATCTATTTATCTATATCTACTTGCCTATGAATCAATTAATCAATTTATCTACATGTCTATTTGTCTATCAGACGATCTATTTATCTATCTATCAGTGTATCAATATATATATATATATATATATATATATAATATATATATATAAGTGTATATGACTATATATTTATCTATATGTTTATTTAGCTATCTATCTAACTATCTATTTGTCTATCAGTCTATCTATCTATCTATCTATATAATATATCTATCTATCTATATGTTTATTAGTCTTTCTCTCTATCTATCTTTTTATCAATTTTTCTATCTATTTATCTATCTTTTTGTCTGTCTATCTATCTATCTATTTATCAATCTATTTGTATATCTATATATCCATTAATTTTCCTATCTTTCAGTATATTTTCATATCTATCATTCTTTGTATCTATCTATCTATGTATCTTGCTATATAAGTAACTATCTATCTGTCTATCTATTTATATGTCTATTTGTCTATCTATATTTATGTATATATGTCGATCTATCTATCAGTTTATTAGTATATTAGTCTACATGTCTATCTATCTTCCTTTCTATCTATCTATCTATCTGCCTATCTTTCTATCTGTTTATTTGTCTATTTCTCAATCTGTCAATCTGTCAATTTGTCAATCAATCAATCTATCAATCTATCTAAATTTATATATATTAATTATCTATCTATCTATCAATTTATCTATTTATATACTTGTTTATCTATCTAGTTGTCAACTTTCTATCTGTCTATCTATATTTCTATCTATCTATCTGTCTATCTATCTGTCTATCTATATATCTGTTATCTGTCTATCTGTCTATATATCTATCTACCTACATATCTACCTATCTATCTACGTATCTATCTACCTATCTATCTATCTACCTATCTATCTATCTATTTGGCTGTCTGTCTACTATCTATCTATT
>JAREIK010002935.1:0-127500 GCA_029783825.1 Sapria himalayana
CTTATTCTTCTTAATCTTTTTATTCTTCTTATTCTTCTTATTTTTTTTTCTTCCTTTTCTTCTTATTCTTCATATCCTTTTTATTCTTCTTATTGTTTTTATTCTTCTTTTTCTTATTATTCTTTATTTTCTTCTTATTCTTACTATTCTTATTATTCTTACTATTCTTCTTATTCTTATTATTCTTATTATTCTTCTTATTCTTCTTATTCTTATTATTCTTATTATTCTTTTTATTCTTCTTATTGTTTTAAATATTATTATTCTTCGTATTATTCTTAATCTTTTTATTCATCTTATTCTTCTGATTCTTTTTTCTTCTTATACTTCTAATTGGCCTTATTCTTCGTATTATTATTATTATTCTTATTCTAGTTATTCTTCTTATTCTTCTTATCCTTAATATTCTTATAATTTTACTTATTCTTGTCATTCTTTTTTTCTTCTTATTATTCTTATTACTCATATTCTTTGTATTCTTCTTAGTAATCTTATTCTTCGTATTCTTCTTTTTATTTTTATTCTTTTTATTTTTGTAATTCTTCAATTTCTTCAAACTCTTCTTATTATTCTTATTCTACTTATTCTTGTTATTCATCTTTTTTTTCTTTTTAATCTTCTTATTCTTTTTATTGTTCTTATTTATATTATTCTTCTAATTCTTCTAATTCTTCTTATGCTTCTTAATCTTGTTATTATTCTGATTCTTCATATAATTTTTATACATCTTATTTTTCTTAGACTTTTTATTCTTCTTATTCTTCTTTTCAATATTTTCTTCTTATTCTTTTCATTCTTCTTTTCTTCTTCTTATTATTATTCTTCTTATTTTTATTATTTTTCATATTATACTTATTCTTTTTTTTCATCATATTCTTCTTATTCATCTTTTTCTTCTTATTCTTATTATTCTTCTTATTCTTCTTATACTTCTTATTCTCCTTATTCTTTTTATTCTCCTTATTCTTCATATTCTCTATATTCTTCTTATTCTCCGTATTCTTATTATTCTCCTTATTCTTATTATTCTCTTTATTCTTCTTATTCTCCTTATTCTTCTTATTCTCATTATTCTTCTTATTCTTCTTATCATTCTTATTCTCCTTATTCTCCTTATTCTTATTATTATTCTCATTATTCTTATTCTTTTTATTCTTCTTTTTCTTCATAATCTTTTTATTCTTTTTATTCTTCATATTCTTCATATTCTTATTATTTTTCTTATTTTTTTTATTCTTCTTATTCTAATTTTTCTTCTTATTGTTATTATTCTATTTATTCTTATTATTCTTCTTATTCTTATCATTCTTCGTATTCTTCTTAATATTTTTATTCATATTATTCTTCTTATTCTTTTTTCTTCTTATTCTTCTTATACTTCTAATTGGCCTTATTCTTCTAATTTATTATTCTTTTTATTGTTCTTATTCTTTTTATTCTTGTTATTCTTCTTATTCTTCTTAATCTTTATATTCTTATTATTCTTGTTATTATTGTTATTATTGTTATTCTTTTTATTTTTTTTATTCTTTTTATTCTTTTTATTCTTCTTATTCTTATTATTCTTAAAATTCTACTTATTTTTGTTATTCTTTCTTTTCTTCTTATAAATTTTATTCTTCTTTTTCTTTTTATTATTCTTATTAATCTTATTCTATGTATTCTTCTTTTTGTTCTTATTTTTTTATTTTTCTAATTCTTCTAATTCTTCTAATTCTTCTAATTCTTCTAATTCTTCTTATTCTTGTTATTCATCTTATTATTCTTTTTCTTTTTAATATTCTTATTCTTTTTATTCTTCTTAGTCTTTTTATTCTTCTTAATCTTGTTTTTCGTCTTATTGTTCTAATTTTTCTTATTTTTTTTATTCTTCTTATTATTCTTCTTCTTTTTATTATTTTTATCCTTATTATTCTTCATATTCTTCATATTATTCTTTTTCTCATTTTTCTCCTTATTCTTCTTATTCTCCTTATTATTCTTATTCTTTATATTCTTCTTATTCTCTTTATTCTTATTATTCTTCTTAATCTTCTTATTCTCCTTATTCTTCTTATTCTTCTTATTATTCTTATCCTCTTTATTCTTCTTATTCTTTTTAATCTTCTTATTTTCTTTATTCTTCTTATTCTTTTTATTCTTCTTATTCTTCTTTTCTACTTATTCTTCTTTTCTTCTTATTCTACTTATTCTTCTTTTCTTCTTATTCTACTTATTCTTCATTTCTTCTTATTCTACTTATTCTTCTTATTATTTTTATTTTTCTTATTGTTCTTATTCTTCTTATTTTTTTGGTATTCTTCTTATTCTTTTTATTCTTTTTATTCTTTTAATTCTCCCCATTCTTCTTAATCTTCTTAATTTTTTTTATTCTTATTAATCTTCTTATTTTTTTTATTCTTCTTGTTCTTCTTGTTCTTCTTGTTCTTCTTGTTCTTCTTATTCTACTTATTCGTATTAATCTTCTTATTTGTGTTGTTCTAATTATTATTCTTATTATTTTTATTCTTCTAATTCTTCTAATTCTTTTTATCCTTATTATTCTTTTTAATCTTCTTATTCTCATATTATTCTTATTCTTCTTATTCTTGTTATTTTTCATATTCTTCTTATTCTTGTTATTTTTCTTATTTTATTATTCTTCTTATTTTCTTATTCTTCTTATTTTCTTATTCTTCTTATTCTTCTTATTTTTCTTATTTTTCTTATTCTTCTTTTTCTTCTTATTCTTCTTATTCTTCTTATTCTTCTTATTCTTCTTATTCTTCTTATTCTTCTTATTCTTCTTATTCTTCTTATTCTTCTTATTCTTCTTATTCTTCTTATTCTTCTTATTCTTCTTATTCTTCTTATTCTTCTTATTCTTCTTATTCTTCTTATTCTTCTTATTCTTCTTATTCTTCTTATTCTTCTTATTCTTCTTATTCTTCTTATTTTGCATTTTCCCCTATTCTTCTTTTTCTTCTTATTCTTCTTATTCTTTTTATTTTGCATTTCCCCCTATTCTTCTTATTCTTCTTATTCTTCTTAATCTACTTTTTTTTTATAAATGGTCTTTTATCTATTATTAAAAAAACATAACCCTCACTTGTAGGCGGAGGAAAACCTTTACAACCACATAACTCTATTTATAGGTCATTATATTTACCAGACAAGACCCTAACCAAAATAACACAAAATACAGTAATTTATCCTTAGTTAAATCAACTTTGGCAATAGCCACTCTCTTTGTGCTCCTTCATATTTATGTAGCAGTGTAGCAAGCAGCAGCAGGTAGACTTTTCGCAGCAGCAAGTAGACTTATCTCAGCAGCAGGTAGACTCATGGCAGCAACAGGCAGCACTCTACATAGGTATATGCAGTATATAAGATTTGTTCAGGCAGCTTCTTTTTTGTTCTCCCATCTTCCTTATTCTTTGTTCAGGTAGTTTTTGATAATATATGCTCCTTTATTTGATGTTGTATCAACATCTGTGTGGAGGCAGCTAATTACAGGCAGCAACAGAATCATTCTTAAGGCATCTGGATCATATATATGATATCAGCATGAATTGCATGAAGCAGCAGCATCTTAATTTATGTCTAAATTGTAGGTAGAATATGTCAGTCGCACATGCTAGACAACAGTAGAATCAGAGGTATAGCATTAGCAAGCAGCAGCTGGTTCAAGTAGCAGGCAGCATATTGGGATAGTGCTGCCCATGTGATCGGACCTCTATCTCTCATCTTCCCCATGTCTCGGGCTCTTCTCTTCACATTCTTTCTAAAAAGTTTCCAGCCGTCTTCCTTCTTCATTTATACACTTCTGAACCTGTAAAATCCAAAGAGAGAAAACGAACGTGCCTACAAGATAACTTGGCACCCTATTACCCTTATCCCTTGTTAAACTTATACAATATTAGACTAAAACTCCACAGAATTGTCGAATTAAAAACAGAATTCTCCTTCTTAACATCCTGCAAGGGAAGTCCAAATACATATTTATAGATATGCACTATTCTGCCGAAATGCAGAATTAACACATTCTGCCGAAATGCAGAGTTAACACATCCTGCAATGAATTCTCCTTCATTTATACCCTATTATGCTTCTTAACATCCTGCAAGGAAAGTCCAAATACATAATTATAGATATGCACTATTCTGCCGAAATGCAGAATTAACACATTCATAACTCTAACCTGTTTGCTTCTTTATTAGATTCAATATTCTAAATTATGATTTAAGTTTTATTTTTATTTTTAAAGATGGCTCAACCTCCACCCTTCCATTCCATTTAAGTATGAGGCAGAAATTCCCTACAATGTCGGATTCCCGCACGATCCAACAGGAGGTTGAGACTTTGTCATACCTTCGTGGTCTGTTTATTTGTTCTAATATAAGGAAATCCTATTTTATCTAAACATGTTATTCCCTTTAGTTTATTTGGCATGGATTCCACGTTATATTCTATATCTCCTCTAGTGGTGCCTATTCTAGATAGACTATCCGCTAGATTATTAGCTTCTCTATATATATGTGTTATTGAGGCATTCAGTTCATCCAAAAGGCTAAGAATTACTTCTAGGTCCTCTTCATACCTCCATAATATTTTCTTGTTAATTACTGTTTCGACTAATAATTTCGAGTCTACCTGAACTTCTATATTTTTAAAATTTAGCTGCTTACATATCTCTAACCCTGATTTCAATGCTTTAATTTCTGATTCTAGGGCCGAGGAGGCTCTACTAGATCTGGTGAAAGCTCTCTTTACTGTCCCTGTATGATCTCTTATTACCCCGCCTCCTCCTACTATTCCAGTGTCCCTGCTAAAACTATCATCCGTATTAAGTGAAAATTTGCCAACCGGTGGAGTGTTCCACTGTATACATTTAGCCCATTGCTGTTTTATAACTTTATAAGTGAGGTCTCATGCTTTCTCAAGCTTCTTTTCTTGTTTCATTTCCTCTATTTTTATAGGTTTTATTATTGATATATTACATATCTCCTTTCTAATATCTTTTATAATTTTTGTTAAATTCATCCTTTTATTATCAAATTTACTTTTGTTTCGAGATTTCCATATGCACCAAATAATTAGATGCGGCAGTTTCTGATTAAGCCATTTTCTGGTGGGGCTTTTCGTATTTTCTCTTTCCCATTTTTTAACTTTATCTATTAATCCATCATCTATGTTACATATTCTTTTTTCCCCTTCCATCTCTCTCCATATTTCCGCTGCAATAGGCCCATTGGAAAATAAATGATCGGTTGTTTCAACCGCTTGTGAACAGCATTCACATCTTGATGCCATTTTTATCCCTTTCTTTTGTATATTCTTATCTACTGGTATAGCATTCATTAGAGCCTTCCATGTGAAGGAACACAGTTTTTGTGGGATGTTTTCTTGCCATACCCATTTAAATAGAGTTTGAGCCGGTTTTTTCTTTCTGACTAGATCTTTTGCCGACTTGAGGGAGAAGTTTCCTTGTGGTGTTAACGTCCATTTCCAGCCACTCTTCTTTAGTGTAGAGTGTGAGTCTACTATCTCTTTTTGTTTTTCCATTGACTTCCAATTGTTCGAAGCTTTCTTAGGGGTCTTATTCTTATTATCTAAATATTTTACCCGCATATATTTAGCCCAAAGATTATCAATTTCTTTAAGTCTCCACCAGCCTTTGCAATCCCAGGCAGCTGCCGAGTCCTGAAGGCTCATTAGCTCTAATCCTGCTTCCTCTTTCGGATAACAGATACTTTTCCAGTCCTTCCTGTGTAATTTATTTCTACCTTGTTTTTTACCCCATAAAAAGTTAGCCATTTCTGATTCGAGTTTTTTAATAAATTTTTTAGGGGGATGTATGACTGATAAAATATGTGTTAGTGTGCTTTGTAAGACATGTGAAAGCAGCGTTATCCTCCCCCCAAATCCCAGGAGCTCTTCTTTCCATCCTGCTATTTTCTTTCTTAGCTTATCTTGAAGGTAAGTTAGATATTCTTCCTTCAATCTCCCCTCATATATCGGACAACCTAGGTACATTAATGCCCCTTTAATTTCTGCAAAACCTGTGATATTTTTGATTTTATCTACTAAGTTTAATTTTGCATTTTTAGCAAGCATAAACTGACATTTACTTTTATTTACCATTTGGCCTGTCTCTTTTTCAAATATTTGAAGAAGATCCATAAGATTCATTAAATACTTTGTACTAGCATTTGTAAAAATTATAAGGTCATCTGCGTAGGCTAAACATCCTATTCTGGGTGTATTCCTTGGTTGTCTGAATGACATTATTTTACCTTCGGATATTTTCTTATTCAAGTTTCGTATTAATAGTTCTATGTAAATATCAAAAAGAAGGGGGGATAACGGATCCCCTTGCCTTAAACTTCTATTTGGTTTAAATTCCTCACTTATTTTCCATTTACAAGGACTCTTACCCAAGTACTTTAAATGCATCTATATATAAGATCTATGGTTAGCTCAGAGAAACCGAACCTTCTCAGCACAAAACAAAGGGTATCCCATTCTACTCTATCGAAGGCTTTCGATAGATCTAGCTTGACCACTAAGTTTTTTCCTCTTGATTTACCTCCTATTTCTTTCATCATTTCTGATGCAAGTTTTATATTTTCAATCATTAATCTATTTTTAACAAAACCCATTTGTTCCTGAGATATTATTGATGGTAAAATTAAGCTTAGTCTATTTTGTAATATTTTTGCCAAAATTTTATAAATAGCATTGCATAAACTTATTGGTCTATAATCCTCGCATTTCTGTGGTGATTCTTTTTTTGGGATTAATACTATAAAAGATTTTATCCATGATTTTGGGATTTCCGCACCTACAAAAAAACTTGCAATTGCAGGGACTAGCTCAGTTTTAACCGTATGCCAGTTTGCCTGGAAAAAATAATTATTCCAACCATCAGGTCCTGCTGCACTTTCTTTATCAAGACTAAAGACAGCCTCTTTAACTTCTGGTTCTTCTGAGATCAATTCCATTAAATGGTTTTGAGCTTCCGTAATGGTTGCCCTAATCTCATGTATTAGAGAATTGTCTGTCCTACATAACTGCCTGCATAGTTGATTTTCAAAAAAATTTTTAAAAAGAGCTCCTATTTCCTTTTCATCTTCTACCCATTTTCCTTCTTCATTTTTTAGTCCTTTAATTTTATTCTTTTGAGATTTTATTTTAGTCATATTGTGAAAAAATTTAGTATTACGGTCACCATCTTTTAACCATTTTATCTTTGCTCGTTGTTTCCAATAAATTTTCTTCCATGTGTAATTTCAATCTCAGCTCTCCTTTAGCCTTACTTAGTTCTATCCGAGTTTCATTATTATTAGTGGAGTCAAAATCTTGTTCCAACTTGGCTACTTTTTCTTTTACTTTTTTTAGCTCCTGATTTAATTTTACAAAGACCTCTTTATTCCATGTTTTTAAACAAGCTTTTAGCCTCAGAAGCTTAATTGATAGAACTTGCATCGGCTTGCCCTCTGCTGGCTCTTTCCAAGACTCTTTGACAAGGCCTTCAAAGCTTGCATGCTTTACCCACATATTTTGGAATTTGAAATTAGACGTATTACCCTGGTTTCTTTGAATCGTGATAAGCAGAGGGCTATGGTCGGAACAAGTTCTATTTAAGTGTCTAAGCCCCATAATCCCTTGTGAGGTAACCCACTTTGTGTTACACATTATCCTATCCAGTCGAGCCCAGATGACTCCTCTTTTTTGCCAATTATTGCACCAGGTATATCTCAAACCAGTGAAATCTATTTTCATTAGATTAGTATTAGCTATTGTGTCATTAAATTGTTTCATGGCTACCTTATCTGGTGGTTTGCCACCTTTCTTTTCTTGAGGGCTTCTAATTATGTTAAAGTCGCCTCCTATGATCCAATGTGAATTACTACTTGCTATATCTTTCATTTCCTCCCATAGAGCTAACCTAGATTGTTTATCGTTTTTTGCATAAACTGCTGAAATTATTTGATCTGTGTTCTTATCTAATTTGAAATGTACTATTTGTTCAGTATCTTTTAATATTTCAATTTTCAGGTTATTGTGCCATAAAATTTAAAGTTTACTATTTATGTTAGCATAAGCCTTATTAAATCCTAAAATTTCTCTATATTTATTTAGTTGATCTTGCAGGATCATTGGCTCTGCAATAATCATTAATGAAATTTTGTGTTCTTTAATTAAAAATCTTAATCTATTTATCATGGGGCTATTAGCTACCCCCCTAACATTTCAATATAGGCATCTATCCATTAAAACCTAATTTGGCTTGGGCTCGAGTTGTACACTTAGATTCATAAGACATGTTAGCATATTTTTTCGTATTTCTTACTGTTTTAGGAGTGTGAGTATTTTCATGCCTAATCTCATTATATTTTACCTATTTTCCAAGCATCATGGCCATTTGCTTTTGGGGCCTCCATGGATTGGGTTCTTGAGAGATTCCCCCAATCTTCATTATAAATATATATATCATCCTTTGCTTTCACCTCAGGCTCGTCTTGAGATACATCACCCTTGTTACTTGAAGGACAACTAAAAATTACCGATTCATCTTCAGGGAAGTCCAGAAGATCCTCGTTTATTCACGCATAATCTTCAAGTTTTTCTTTCAATACAATTCTGGTTTTAGATGTTTTTTTATATTTTCTCTTGTGTTTTACCTCCTCCCATCCTTTATTTAAGCTAACATCCTTCTCTATCTCCAAGTTAGTCTCTATCGGGATTACTTCTTCTTGAGTAATCTTTGGATAATCTGGTGGAAAGCATGGGATATTTCCACTGTCCAGGTCTCCCTTCGGCTGGATATTTTGTTTGAGAAGAGGGGCCTCCTCTTTCCTTACCCATTGCATCACCTTCTTACCTCCTCCTTCATGCTGCTGCCCGTTGTTCTGCTCATCTTCCCCCACCTTGCACGATAGATTTTCATGCCCGAGCCTCTTACAACTTAGACAGTAAGGAGGAAGGCTTTCGGGGATGACAGTTTGCCAAAACCCCTCGGCCTGTTCACCTTCACCACTGCCTATCCATATTTTGTCGGGCGGTTTAGTTAAGAGGTTAAGCTCGACACATACACGAGCTTTATTCGGTCTTGACATGGTTACTGTGGCTTCGTCCCGTAGCATGGGCTTTCCCAAACACGACGAAATTGCATAGAGAGATGTTTCAGAGAATAAATAAAGTGGCAGAAATGGCAATGTAAACCATACTGGGGCTATAGGCGCCTCTTCAAGAGGAGTGAAATCCTTTGTCCACTTCAGTATACGCATGGGGAAGTCGTCGACTTGCCATAATCCCCACTGCCATAGGTGATATTGATCTTCCAGTAGAGAGCATTGCAGCACGACATGTTTGGCGTCGAAGTCAGCAAACTTCACCTTCCCCTAAGGCTTTAAATTATCGATAAATTTCTGAACTCCAATCGCACGAGGCCTGCCGTGAGAGAACTTACCAACGAGCGTGTATTCGAAAGGTTCTAAGAGCCTTCGAGTTTCTTCGGCAGAGAAGATGATAACCGGGAGCCCATTTTTGTTCCCTTGAGTTCGTGAAATCGGCGCGGTTCCTTTCACCATCGAGTCAAAAGACTTATTATTTAATAATAAGTCAGTTTTCTCCATTCTCACCTTGAATTGAGCTTGATTTGAGCAGCAATGGAGTGTTCTTCGATTTCTCTCTTCGTGCAGAGAGAAACCCCGTTCTTCTTCTTCTTAATCTACTTATTCTTCTTATTTTTCTTTTCTTTTTATTCTTCATATTCTTTTTATTCTTCATATTCTTCTTATTTTTCTTATTCTTCTTTTTCATGTTATTTTTGTTATTCTTCTTATTATTCTCAATCTTTTTATTCTTTTTATTCTTCTTATTCTTTTTATTCTTCTTATTATTTTTATTCATCTTAATTTTCTTTTTTATTCTTTTTCTTCATATTCTTCTGTTATTTTATTGAGGGTGGGTGAAAATCACTTTGCCCACATCGGAGATCTCTTTGGAGATTTTCGAAATTTTTCTATAAAAGGACTTTTCCTATTCCTTTAAAATACATTCCCATGTATTTCCAATTTCTCATTTTCTTTTAAATCTATTTTATTTCATGATGTAATTTATTGCTTTACTTTTGAATTTTCTATTTTTCAAATTTTTGCGGGTTTAGTTTTATTTTATAACAGTGATATCAGTTGAGGTTATTTAGGAACTTTTATAGTTAATACATTTTAGAAAAGTTCTGTCAAAAGGGAGAAAAGAGCTTAAAGGTTTGTGGTTTTTTATAGGGTAATTGTGCCCCTCAACTCACCTGGGAATTTTTTTTAGTGTACTGACACAAATTGTTATTATTATTCTCAGTTATTGTTCACTGTAAAAGTAAAATATTGCAGCAAAATTTGAAATAGAAAAATTCAATGGAAGTAATTTTTCATTGTGGAAAATGAAAATTAAGGCAATTTTGAGGAAGGAAAATTGCTTAGATGCAAATAGAAAAAGACTCACTGAAATTCTTAATGATAAGTGGAATGAGATGGATAGTAATGCAGTAGCTGACCTGCATTTGACACTTTCTGATGCAGTATTGTCGAGTGTGGCAGAAAAGAATACGACAAAAGAAATTTGGGATACCCTCACAAGGTTGTACGAGACAAAGTCACTTCACTACAAGATCTTCTTAAATATAAGACTTTACACTTTGTGAATGATGGAATCTATTTCGATAACTGATTATATCAACACTCTGAATATTTTATTTTCACAACTTACACTTTTGGGTCATAAGATAGAAGAAGTTGAACGTGCTAAGATTTTACTTCAAAGTTTACCTGATTCGTATGATCAACTCGTCATCAATCTAACGAATGGTGAATTGGCTGATAGTTTAATTTTTAATAATATTGTCTCTACCATCTTAGAAGAAGAAAATATACGAAAAAAATAAAAAAGATAGATATGTAAATGCACAACAAATAGATGCTTTGACAATGATACAAGGGAGATCAACGGAATGTGGTCCTGGTGGGAGTCAGAATTATTCTAAATCAAAATCTCGAAGTAAGAAAAATAATAATTGTTATAACTGTGGTAAGAAATGACACTTAAAAAGAGATTATTGGTTTAAGAAAGAAATATGAATAATGAGTTATCTAAGACAAGGTAATGTTGTAAGCATTAATGATGAAGGTAATATTTTAACAGTGAGATAACAACAATGGTTGAATGTAAAAAATAGTTTAGTGATGTATGGTTGCTAGACTCGGGAGCATCATGACATATGACATCTCGGAGAGATTGGTTTCACAAATATGAACCAATCTCATGTGGGTCAGTACACATGGGTGATGATCATACTTTGAAAATTGTTGGTATTGGTACTATCAAAATTTAAAATGTTTGATGGTATGATTCGTACTATTCAAGAGGTACGACATGTAATTGACTTTAAGAAAAATTTATAGTCTTTGGGACAAATAGATAGTCTTGAATGCAAAACTCATATTGAAAATGGGTTGATAAAGACCGTGAGAGGTTCACTTGTGGTAATGAAGGGAGAAAAGATCACGATAAATTTATTCATGCTTAAAGAAGAAATAATACAGGAAGCAGATGCATGTGTTGCATCAAATACTAAAGAAGAATAATCAACAATAATATGACATCTCAAAATATGCCACATGTCAGAAAAGGGTTTGAAGATTCTCTCTAATAAAAAGTTACTTCCGAGGCTCAAAATGGTAAATTTACCTTTTTGTAAGCATTGTGTTCTAGTAAGCAGAATAGATTGATATTTAAAAGAACAAATGTAAGAAGTAAAAATACTTTAGACTTGATATATTCTGATGTATGAGAATCACCTGAAATATCTTATGAATGAGCAAAGTATTTTGTATCTTTCATTGATGATTATTCAAGAAGATGTTGAGTATATCCAATCAAGAAAAAGTCATATATATTTTTAACTTTTAAAGAATTCAAAGCATGGGTGGAACTTGATCATAGGAAAAGAATTAAGTGTTTGCGGACAGATAATGAAAGTGAGTATATAGTTGGTGAATTTCTTGTTTTTTGTAAAAAAGAAGGTATCAAATGACAGTTCACAGTTATGTATATGCTACAACAAAATGGAGTAGCTGGCACAGTTAAACAGAACTCTTTTAAAAAGGATAAGAGCAATGTTAAGGACTGCAAGACTACCCAATTCCTTTTGGGCGAAAGTAGCAAAAACTGCATACTATGTGATAAATTGATCGCCATCAACATAGATTGATTTGAAGACACTGATGGAGATATGGATGGGTAAGCTAGTAGACTACTCTAATTTACATTATTTTGGATGCCCTGCATATGTGATGTAACACCCAAGAAAGAGAAAGGCTGGATCCAAAATCCAGAAAATGCATATTCTTAGGGTATGCTGAAAGAGTGAAGGGGTATCGCCTGTGGGAATCCACTGAGGCTCAATAAGTTATCGGCTAATTCGTAATAAAAGACCGGTAGCTTGGCACTCATAGTATGTTATGGAGAGCAACATTACATATTATCTCCTAACAGAAAATGAAGAATCTTCAACATTTCAAGAAACTTCAGATAGTTAAGATGAATCTCTGTAGATGATAGCAATGGTGGAAGAAATCGAAGCTCTACACAAGAAAAAGACTTGGAAGCTTGTACTGTTACCAATTGGAAAAAAAGCTATTGGCAATAAATGATTTTATGAGATAAAGTGGGATAACAATGATCAAGTAGAACGGTATCATACAAGATTGGTGATAAAGGAATATGCTCAGAAAGAAGGTATTGACTTCAATGAAATTTTTTTTCTGGTGGTTCATCTTACAACAATTAGAGTAGTAATGTCTCTATGTGCTACACTTGATTTGTATTTAGAGCAGTTAGATGTTAAAACTACTTTTCTTCATGGATAAATTGAAGAAATTTATATGTTCCAGCCAGAATAATTTATTGAAATTAGTAAGGATATCTTGGTTTGTAATTTGAAAAAATCTATATATGATCTGAAAAAGTACCGAGGTGTTAGTATAAAAGATTTTATTCCTTCATCATGAGCCTTGGATATAATAGACTAAGTTCAGACCATTATACATACTACAAAAGGTTTGAAGAAAATGTTTTTATCATTTTACTATTATACGTGGATGACATGTTGGTAGCAGGCCCAAATAAATGTCGAATCCAAGAATTGAAGGCACAGTTTGCTAGGAAATTTGATATGAAGGACTTGGGACTAGTAAACAAGATTCTAGAAAAGCAGATTTACCGAGATAGAAATAATAAGAAGATTTGGCTTTTTCAACAAAATTATTTTAACAATTACGTCGTTTCAACATGTATGATAGTAAGCCAATTTCTACCACTCTTCCTGTTAATTTCAAATAATCATCAACCATGTGTCCTAACTCAAAAGAAAGGAGGAGGAAGATGTCTCGAGTATCATATGCATTAGTAGTGGGAAGTTTAATATTTGAAATGATTTATACAAGACCAGATATTGCACAGGTTGTGTGAGTGGTTAGTCGATTCATGGAAAATCCTAGCTTAGAACATTGGAATACTGTCAAGAGAATTTTCAGATATTTGAAAGGAACCTCAAATACTATAATATGATATGGAAGTTCAGATCTTATTTTCAGAGGTCATGTTGATGCAGACTATGCTGGAAATATTGATAATAGCAAGTCTACAATAGGTTATGTTTTTACTCTTGCTAGAGGAGCTATAAGTTCGGTTTCAAAATTGATGCCTATTGTATCTACTTCTACGACATACGTAGAATATGTTGCAGCTATACGAGCCAGTGAAGAGGCAATCTAGTTGCAAATACTATTGGAAGAGCTTGGATACAAACAAAATAAGGTTACTTTATTTTGTGATAGTCAAAGTGCTTTACACTTAGCAAGAAATCTAGTATTTCAGTCAAAGACAAAATACATCAGGGTACAATATCATTTTGTACGAGAGAAAGTAGAAGAATGAAGTGTGGATTTAAAAAAGATTCATATCGAAGAAAACATCGTGGATATTTTCACCAAACCGATCAGCACTGACAAGTTTGAATGGTGTAGAACTTCATGTGGCTTAACAATATTGGAAGAAAGTATTGACAAGCAAAGAAAGTGATTTTGAAGTGGGAGAATGTTATTTTATTGGGGGTAGGTGAAAATCACCTTGTCCACATCGGAAATCTCTTTGGAGATTTCCGATATTTTTCTATAAAATGACTTTTCCTATTCCTTAGAAATTCATTCCTATGTATTTCGAATTTCTCATTATCTTTTGAATATATTTTATTTCATGATATAATGTATTGCTTTACTTTTGAATTTTCTACTTTTCAAATTATTGCGGGTTTAGTTTTATTTTATAACATCTTATTATTCTTCTTATTTTTCTTATTCTTCTTATTCTTATTATTCTTTTTTGTCTTTTCTTCTTATTCTTCTTATTCTTCTTATTCTTCTTATTCTTCTATTTTCTTATTATTTTTTTATTTTCTTATTACTCTTTTTATTCTTCTTATTTTTCTTATTCTTCATGTTCTTCATATTCTTCTTATTCATCTTTTTTTTCTTTTTTTTCTTTTTTTTCTTATTCTTCTTATTCTTCTTATTGTCCTTATTATTCTTATTCATCTTATTCATCTTATTTTCCTTATTTTTCGTATTCTTTTTATTCTTCTTTTTTTTTGAAAGTTTGTTTTATTATTATAATAACCCTCTCGTTTGGCAGAGGAATATCATTTTTACAAACTATATTCTACCCTTTACCCTGTTACACCCCTTACTTGAAAATAAAAACCAAATTTAATGAAAAAGCAATTCTATGGATTCCTTTTTTATCTAGCTCTCTATGATGGCTTACTAAGCCTCTTATTGTTCTGGAATCTAAATTATCTGATGAAGCTTAACCAGTTCTGCATTCCTGCCTTTGGTCATCATAAGTTTCAGTTATTGCTTTTCCCTCAAATTGTTTGTTTGTTGTTGTCCACCTAGTTCCTTGTAAATCATCTTCCTGCTTTTCAATCTTTGTACACGTGCTAAGATGCTTTGTTCAAGGGCACCTCCTGCCCCCACTCGGATAATTTCTATTTCTTACCCAAAACCAACCCAATTATAGACCCTACCTCTACCAAACTTACAGATAGTATTGACACCTTAACAGACCCTCAGCTACTGAAAATAAAATAGATTCTTAATTATTACATATTCTTTTTTTTCTTTTTTTTCTTCTTTTTTTTCTTATTCTTCTAATTCTTCTTTCTCTTCTTATTCTTATTATTCTTATTATTCTATTTATTATTCTTATTCTTCTTATTCATGTTATTCTATTTATTATTCTTATACTTATTATTATTCTTATACTTATAATTATTCTCTTTCTTATTATTCTTCTAATTCTTCTTATCCTTATTATTCTTTTTTTTTTGCAAAATTTTGTCTTATTAATACAAGCCCTCTCTGTTGGCGGAAAAATACCATTTTTACAATCTAGAGATATCCTTTTCCCTTTTACACCCTTTGAAATTAAAAGTGATACGCATCTCATAACTCTATTTATCCTATTTCTAAATTCCTAATTCCACCTGCTTTTTTGCCTAATGTTGTTTTTCATTCTGTTGATCAATTTTTGCTCTGCCACCCTTGTAATTTGTAGGTTCCTTTCACAAATGCAGTCCCCTTCTATGTTTTTACAAAATTTTGGCAGCCTCTATCTCCATTCTTTCTCTCTCGATTTTGTTGAACATTTATTTTTCATTCCACTTTGCAGCCTTTTTATCTCTCCTTTCTGGAATAATATTTGGCAGCCTCTTAGCTATTTCCCTTGTACCTTTCCTTCTCTACCTTATGTAATCCATACTTGACCCTACAAAATAGACAATGTCCAAGTCTACTGATATCTGCCCACGGCAGAACCATCCTTTCTGCCTCAGACTTCTGAACCCTACATTCAGTTCAGCATAAAGGGAACATGTTTCTATTAAAACCCATAACCCCTTTTACACCCCTATGTAGTTACACCCTTAAACATAAAATATGACATGTAGCTCTTTTATTAGAAACTTTATCCATCTTCATACTTATTCAGCTTATCCAGCTTTTAATATATAGCTTTCTCCCTGCATCACATGCTAAAACAGAAAGCAGGTATACTTTGCAGTCCCTGGACTTAAATATAGCATAGTCCAAGATATGCATTCTTGAACATTACTACATTTTTATGCAGGATATATAGTCAAAGCCAATATAATTATCAGAGTTTTATGCACCATTTCCCTGCACTACAAATATGCATACTTATGAATCCTGCACAACTTTGTCTACTATATTTTTGTTGCCCCTTTGCCTAGTATTTACATTTGCCCTTATATAGATTTGCAGTTTTTGCATTTTAAAATACATAAAAATTATTCTACTTGATGCGACTGAATAGTTTCCAAACCAAGTAGAGCCAGTATAGACCCCACAACACCGGGGAGAATAGAATTCGCTACTACTTTTGAATTCTAATATACTAAAATTCTACTTTATCTAGAGTGATTAAACCTTTATATTTTATCAGTATATTAGATTCCTCAAACTCTTGAATTCCTTTCTTCATACCTTCTCTGGCTAATTTATCTGCTACTACATTAGCTTTCTTATATATATGCTTAATTTCTCCTTTCAAGTTAGATATAAGACTTCTAATTAACTTTATTTGTTCTTCATATTTCCACCTATCTATGTTATTCATGACCAAATTCACCAGTAAACTTGGATCCACCTATACTTTTATGTTAATATAAGAATTTTCCTTACATATTTTAAGCCCTTTGAGTAAGGCTTATATTTCAGCATGCAAAGCTGATGATGCTTTTTCTTTCATAGTAGAGGCTTTTATAACACCGCCTTGCTCGTTTCTTATCACCCCTCCTTTCCCAGCCTCTCCCATATCCATATTAAAACTAGCATTTTTGTTTAAAGCAAGACTTCCCCTCAGAGGTTTTTTCCAACTCACCACTCTAACCTCGGGGATTTTTTCTTTAATTGCATGTATATGGGAGAAGCTTACTTGTGCCTATATCCCCAAAGAGTTCCAGACTTCCACCACTATTTTTACTGTTGAAAATAAGTGGTTTTCACTTTCTATGTTAGCACAACATCATTCACACCTAGAAGCTACTTTTATCCCCTTCAACTGAATATTCGAGTCCACGGGAATCACGTTCGAGAGAAGCTTCCACAAAAATATATTTATTTTTTGTGGGATTTCTTTCAACCAAGCTTCCCTAAAGACCTCTTGACTGATTTTTTTCTTTTTTTACTAAAATCTTTGCACTTTTAAGTGTGAATTTCCCCTGTGGATTTGGTGTCCATCTCTATACGTTATTTATTAAGCGAGCTTTACTCTCAACTAATTCTTTTTGTTTAATCATCATGTTCCAATTTCTAGATGCTTTTTTAGAATTCCTACATATATTTTTCCCTAAACCATATCTAGCTTTCATATAAGTCACCCACAGACTATCATTCTGTATAAGCCTCCACCAATTCTTACATGCCCATTCCTTGGCAATATCATTTAATTTAATCAAGCCTAAACTTGCCTCCTCCTTTGAGCAGCATATGTCTTCCCATTTTTTCCAATGTAACTTATTTTTTTTTAGTTTTTTACCCCATAGGAAATTAGACATTTCCTTCACTAAGGTGTTCAAGATATTTTCCTTCCACCCCGCTATTTTCCCTATTAGTTTGTTCAATAATTTCCACTATAGTTTGTTCAATATAGGGCATCACAGGTACATTAGTGCCCCTTTGATCTGCTCAAAGCTTGTAAATTTTTTTATTCTTTGAATTGTCCTTTCATGTGCTTTCCTTAAAACCACAAATTGACATTTATTTTTGTTAAGCTATTGCCCCGTTTCTTCTTCTAATGTATCAAATAGCTTCATCATATTCTTTAATGATTTGCTCCCATCATTTGTAAAAATAATTATATCATCCGCATAAGCTTGGTAGCTTAAAATTAGGGTATGTCTAGGTTGTTTATAATTTGAGATATTTCCTTCGTTCATTTTCTTTTTTAAACTGATTATTAGTAATTCTATGTATATATTACATAATAATGGATATAAAGGGTCCTCCTGCCTAAGTCCCCTAACTGGCTTAAATTCACCACCTACCTCCTCATTAATTAGAATTTTAATTCATGCACTAGAGATACATTTATACATTAAATCTATCCAGAATTCTGAAAATTCAAATTTCCTCATCATGCGGCATAAAATATCTCATTCTACTTTATCAAATGCTTTATACAAATCTAACTTCATAATCAAATTATGACCCCTAACTTTGGCTCCTAATTCTTTCACGAGTTCTCCAGTTAAAATGATGTTTTCCATCATTAATCTATTTTGGATAAATCCTGCTTGTTCTGCCAAAATGATGGAGGGAATTACCTTTATTCAGTCTGCTCTGGAGGACTTTTGTTAAAATTTTAAACACCGAATTGCATAAGCTTATAGGTTAATAATCTTCACTTTTTTGTGAATTATCCTTCTTAGGTAACAAAACAATATATGAGCTGGCCCATGATTTTGGAATCTCTGCTCTGGCAAAAACCCAAGTAATCGTGGTTAATAGCTCCTTTTTTATAATCTTCTAGGTTCGTTGGAAGAAGTCATTATTTCATCCGTCTGGATCTACTACACTGTCTTTATTCCCACTAAAGATAGTAGATTTTATCTCCTCCTCACTTGGGCACTCTTCCAGTAGTTTGTTTTGTTCTTTAGATACTCTTTTATTTATTTGTAGTAGTAAAGATGCGTCCCTTTGTTGGTTGAGTCCACAGAGATGACTTTTAAAGTAATCTTTCAAAACTTTTCTAAGTTCACCTTCCTCGTCTATCCACCTGCCCAAGTCATTTTTGATACCTTTTTTTTCATGTCTTTAAATTCTTATTTTCGCCACTGCATTAAAATACTTGGTGTTACTGTCCCCTACCTTAAGACACTTTAATTTGGCCCTCTATTTCCAAAACATTTCTTCCATATGCAGTGATAACTTTAATTCCGCATTTGCTTTATTTAACATAATTCTAGAGGTTTCATCTTGATTATTTTCATAGTTTATTTCTAATTTACTTACATTAGATTCTTTATCCTGAATGTTCTTGTATATATTTCCAAATCTTTCTCTATTCCAATTGCCAAGTTCAAATCTCAGCCTACGTAATTTTGTAGCTAGAACCTGTATGGGGTTCCCATTTGTTGGTTTCTGCCAAGAGTTTCCTACAACTTCATCAAACTCTTTATGCAAGCCCCACATTTTCTAAAATATAAAATTTTTTTTCTTTTCCTCTTTAACTTTAAAACCTAAAAGGAGGGGGTTAATCTGAGCATGTTCTGCTCAAATGTTTCACTCTCACCCCACCACATAAATCCACCCTTTTAATATTATAGAGAAATCGGATGAGTCTAGACCAGATCGTTCCCCTATTTTTCTGGTTTTTACACCATGTAAAACTCGGTCCCAGGTACTCAGCTTCCAAAAGGTTCATATTATTAATTACTTCATTGAATTGAGCTAAAGCTGAGGTATTAGGTGACTTTCCCCCTTTTTTCTCCTTAGCATTTCTAATAACATTAAAGTCGCCTCCCAAAATCCATGGAGTATTTTTATCTGCTATCTTTCCCATTTCCTCCAATAGATCTTTCCTCTTTTCTTTCGAGTTACTAGTATACACCACCGATATAATTGACTCTGTGTTTTTCTTAATTTTAAAGTTAACCATTTGATCTGATTCTGAAATTATTTCTATAGCAATATTTTTTTTCCAAAACAACCAAATCTTACCATTGTTATTAGAGAATGCCTTTTCTAGACCAAATTTCTTTTTATATAATTCTAAAGATTCTTTATTAACCATAGGTCCTGCTATTGTACTATTTGGATATTATGAATTTTAATTAATTTTTTATCCTATTTATCGACGGAGTATTTCCTACTCCTCTTATGTTCTAATATAGGATCTTATAGATCATTGGGTCTAGCCTGTGCTCTAGTTGTGCATCTTGATTCATAATACATATTTAAATATTTCTTTATATTCCTTGAGCCATTGTATGCGGTAGTCTTAGACTGTTTATTCTTACCTGCTAGTTTTAATTTGCTTACTTGGAAATTTATTAATTTTAATTCTTCTATCATGCTATCTCTGTTATTCAGCAAACTTTCCCATATTTTTTGAGACATTTTTTTTAAATCATCGTGTGTCAAAACCAAGTCTAGATTTTGTATTTCTTTTTGCCTTTCCATGATAGGCCAGCTTTTAGCCAAGGTTCCCTCCTCCGAGAGAAGGTTATCTTCCTCCCCATTGAAATTTATTATTTCATTTTCAAGTTCATATTCTACTGTATTTTTTACATTATCCTTCCCAAAACTATTACCCCCTACCCTCTCCATTTCCTTGGCCCCCTCTTTTAGCCATTTCTTAATTCCTATTAACTTTATCCTTCCTTCTACACTATCTCTATCTTTCTCCCCACCCTCCAAATCTTTTTACCTACTACCCAAACACCCTTCTGCCTTCCTTTCCCCCAATACTTTTTCCCCTCTCCCCCACTCTCTACTGCCAGCATCTCCTAGGTCTTCGTCCCCTTCCCCAACCCTTCCTTCATATCATCTTTCTCCCCCCAACTCTTTCCTTCCTCTATCCCCTTACTACCAGAGTCTTTCAACCCCTCCTCTACCCTCATCTCTTCTTTCCTATTTATCCTAATCTCTGTTTTTTTTCCATATTTACCCCTCCCTCAAATTTATTCTGCCTATTTCTCTTGCCCCACCTCCTTAACAATACAATTCGAAACTGAATGACCTAGTTTCTTAAAATTTAAGCAATAATAAGAAATATTTTCAACACATACCTCCTGCCAATGTCCACAAGAGTGTCCACTACCTACCCACACACTTTTTGGAATAGGGGCAGAAACATCCACCTGTACACAAACCCTTGCCACGCTCAGCCTTTTTATGTAAGCCGTGGCTTCATTCATTATACAGGGCTTACCCACATAACTAGTAATATCAAATAGAAAGGATTTACAGAATAAATTAAATGGTAGAAGTGGAATAGAAAACCAAACCAGGGCGAGTGCCGAGTCTTCCTTAAAATTGAATTCGAGTGTCCACGTGAACATCCTAATGGGGAATCCCATGATGTTCCACTGCCCACGCATCCATAGGCAGAATAAATCCTCTTCCTCCTTAGCTTGAATGATAATATGTTTGACATCATACCTGCTATCCTTACTAAATCCCAAAACTTTAAGGCTTCAAAAAAAGCATAGATATCTTTAAAATCAGGGTTCACATGTGAGAATTTTCTAATAAGTGTGAGGCTGAATGAGGCAGTGAGATATTCGATATCTTCCTTCGAGAACCACACTACAAATGCCTCTTCCTTGAAGCAAAACATGGGATTAAGCATGTCGGTCTCCTTAATAACCAAAGCAAAACATTTTTTATTAAATATCTTAGCAAGATTTTCTATAAGCTAAGCTTGAGAGCTTCAATAATTGAGTTTCTCTATCTATGAAATTCACTTTCTCTCTCTATAATTGAGAGAGAATAGCAATAAAAAACTATCATATACTTAAGTTTATTCTTATTTTCATTATTATTCTTCTTATTCTTCTTAATATTCTAATTGTTCTTATCCTTCTTAATCTTCTAATTCTTCTTAGTCTTTTTATTCTTCTTATTCTTTTTTATTCTTATTATTATTCTTATTATTCTTATTCTTTTTATTATTCCTATTCTTCTTATTCTTCTTATTCTTTTTATTCTTATTATTCTTCTTATTCTACTTATTCTTCTTATTCTTCTTATTTTTCTTATTCTTCTTATTCTTTATATTCTTCTTATTATTTTTATTCTTCTTATTGTTTTTATTCTTCTTATTCTTTCTATTCTTCTTATTTTTATTATCCTTCTTATTCTTCTTATTCTTCTTATTCTTAGTATTCTTCTTATTCTTATTATTCTTATTATTCTTATTATTCTTCTTTTTATAATTATACTTATTATTCTTCTTATTCTTATTATTCTTCTTACTCTTCATATTCTTTTTATTTTTTTTTTCTTATTCTTCTTATTTTTCTTATTCTTCTTATTCTTCATATTCTTCTTTTGCATGTTATTCTTGTTATTAATTTTATTCTTCTTATTCTTCTTAATCTTATTATTATTTTAAATCATTTTATTCTTCGTAATCTTTTTATTCTTCATATTGTTCTTTTTTTTCTTTTCTTCTTATTTTTCTTATTCGTATTTTCTTCTTTTACATCTTTTCATCTTATTTTTATTAATCTTATTATTTTTATTATTCTTATTCTTTTTTTTATTATTCTTCTAATTAGTTTTCTTCTTATTATTTTTATTCATATTCTTATTCACTTATTTTTATTTTTTCTTTTAATTCTTGTTATTCTTTTTATTCTTCTAATTCTACTTTTTCTTTTTATCCGCCCTTTTCTTCTTATTCTCATTTTTCTTCTAATTCTCATTTTTCTTCTAATTCTCCTTTTTCTTCTTATTCTCCTTATTCTTCTTATTCTCCTTATTAGTATTATTCTCCTTATTCTTTTTATTCTTATTATTCTTTTTATTATTCTTATTCTTCTTATTCTACTTATTTTTTTTATTCTCCTTAATCATGTTATTCTAGTTTTTCTTCTTATTCTTATTATTATTCTTATTCTTATAATTATTCTTATTATTCTACTAATTTTTTTTTATCCTTCTTTATCTTCTTAATCATCATATTATTCTTATCCTTCTCATTCTTCATTATTCTTCTTATTCTTCTCATTCTTCTCATTCTTCTCATTCTTCTTATTTTCTGATTCTTCCTATTCTTCTTATTTTTCTTATTCTTTTTATTCTTCATATTTTTTTATTCTTGTTAATTTTATTATTATATTTATTATTTTTATTTTACTTATTCTTCTTATTATTCTTTTGTTTTTTATTATTCTTTTTCTTAATATTATTCTTATACTTTTTATTCTTCTTATTTTTCTTTTCTTTTTATAATTCATATTCTTCTAATTTTTCTTATTCTTCTTTTTCATGTTATTCTTATTATTCTTCTTATTCTTTTTTTACTTCTTATTCCCCCTAATCTTTTTTTATTCTTATTCTTCCCATTCTTCTTATTCTTCTATTTCTTATTATTCTTCTAATTCATCTTATTCTTCTTATTCATCTTATTATTCTTATTCATCTTATTATTCTTATTCATGTTATTCTTCTTATTCTTCATATTAACTTCTTAGTGTTGTAAAAGTTGTTAGTGATCGAATTAGTATCCGGAACAATCTCCTTCTTATTCTTATATTTCTTTTTATTCTTCTTAATGTTCTTATTGTTATTATTCTTTTTATTTTGTTTTTCTTCTTATATTTATTATTATTTTTATTCTTATTATTCTTTTTATACTTTTTAATCAGTTTATTTTTTTATTCTTCTTATTATACTTATTTTTATTATTCGTCTTATTCTTCAATTTCTTCTTTATTATTATTATTATTATTATTCTACTTATTCTTTGTATTCTTCATATTCTTCTTATTATTTTTATTCTTTTTATTCTTGTGATTCTTCTTATTCTTCTAATTCTACTTATTCTTCTTATTCTTCTTATTCTTATTATTCTTATTATTCTTATTATTCTTATTATTCTTATTATTCTTCTTATTCTTCTTATTCTTATTTTCTTATTGTTCTAATTCTTATAATTCATTTAATTCTTCTAATTCTTCTAATTATTCTAATTCTTCTTATTCATCTTATTCATCTTATTATTAAAATAATTAATATTTTTCATATTATTTTTATTCTTCTTATTCTTTTTAGTCTTTATATACTTCATATTCTTCATTTTATTTTTATTTTTCATATTCTTCTTATTCCTTTTATTCTTGTTATTCTTCTTATTCATATTATTATTATTATTCTTATTCTTCTTATTCTACTTATTCTTCTTATTCTTATTATTATTATTCTTATTATTATTATTCTTATTCTTATTATTATTATTCTTTTTATTTTTATTTTTATTTTTATTTTTATTTTTATTCTTTTTATTCTTTTTATTCTTCTTATTCTTATTATTCTTCTTATTCTTAATATTCTTCTTATTCTTCTTATTTTTATTATTTTTCTTATTCTTCTTATACTTTTTATTCTTCTTATTTTTTTATTCTTCTTATTCTTCTAATTTTCCTTATTCTTCTTTTTTTCTTATTTTTTTTATATTTCTTATTCTTCTTATATTTTTTATTCTTCTTATTATTCTTATTTTTATTATTCATCTTTTTCTTATTGTTCTTATTTTTTTTTCTTCTTTTCTATTTTTTATTTTCTTCTTATTATTTTTATTCTTTTTATTCTTTTTAGTCTTCTAATCCTTCTTATTCTTTTTATTCTTTTTATTTTTCATTATTCTTTTTATTTTACTTATTCTTATTAATCTATTTATTCTTCATATTTTTAATATTCTTCTTATTTTTAATATACTTCTTATTATTCTAATTCATCTTATTCTTCTTATTCTTTTATTTTTCTTATTCTTCTTATTGTTCTTATTCTTCTTATTCTTCTTTATCGTCTTATTCTTCTTATTTTTCTTATTCTTCTTATTCTTATTATTATTCTCATTATTCTTATTCTTCAAATTCTTATTTTTTTATTATTCTTCTAATTCTTCTATTTATTCTTATTATTCTTATTATTCTTATTCTTTTTATTCTTCATATACTTCATATTCTTCATATTATTTTTATTCTTCATATTTTTCTTATTTTTCTTATTCTTTATATATTTTATATTATTCATATTATTTTTATTCTTCTTCATAATCTTCATATTCTTTTTATTCTTCTTATTCTTCTTTTTCTTCTAATTCTTTTTTTCTTATTCTTTTTATTCTTCTTATTCTTCATATACTTCTTATTCCTCATATTATTTTTAGTCTTCTTATTCTTCGTATTCTTCTAATTCTTCTTATTCTTTTTTTCTTCTTATTCTTCTTATTCTTCTTATTCTTATTATTCTGCTTATTCTTAATATTCTTCTTATCTTTTTATTTTAATTTTCTTATTATTCTTCTAATTCTTCTTTATCTTGTTATTCTTTTTATTCTTCTTATACTTCTTTCTCTTATTATACTTCTTATTTTTATTATATTTCCTATTCTTCTAATTCTTCTAATTCTTCTTATTTGTCTTATTCTTCTTATTCTTCTTATTCTTATTATTCTTCTTATATTTTTTATTCTTCTTATTATTCTTATTCACCTTTTTCTTTTTGTTCTTATTTTTTTTCTTCTTTTCTTTTTTCTTCTTTTTATTCTTTTTTTTCTACTTATAATTTTTATTGTTTTTATTCTTCTTATTCTTCTTATTCTTCTAATACTTCTTATTCTTCTTATTCTTTTTATTTTTTATATTCTTATTAATCTTTTTATTCTTCTTATTCTTCTTTTTTCTTCTTATTCTACTTATTCGTCTTATTCTTCTTATTCTTTTTATTCTTCTTATGCTTCTTATTCTTCCTATTCTTCTTATTCTTTTTATTTTTATTATTCTTTTTATTCTAATTATTCTTCTTATTCTTATTATTCTTCTTATTTTTCTTATACTTCTTTTTCTTCTTATTTTTCTTATTATTCTTATTCTTATTTTTTTATTCTTCTTATTCTTTTTATTTTTCTTATTCTTCTTATTCTTCTTATTTTTTTTATTCTTCTTATTCTTCTTTCTCTTGTTTTTCTTCTTTTTCTTTTTATTCTTCTTATTCTTCTAATTCTTCTTATTTTTCTTATTTGTTTTTATTTTTCTTATTCTTTTTATTTTACTTATTCTTCTAAATTTTTTTATTCTTCTAATTCTTCTAGTTCTTCTTTTTCTTCATATTCTTGTAATTCTTTTTATTCTATTATTTTTCTTATTCTTTTTATTCTTCTCATTTTTGTTATTCTTTTTATTTTTTTATTCTTTTTATTCTTTTTATTATTTTTATTCTTTTTATCCTTTTTTTTCTTTTTACCCTTCTTATTGTTCTTTTCTTCTTATTCTTCTTTTCTTCTTATTCTTCTTTTTCTTCTTATTCTATTTATTTTTCTTATTCTTCATAAACTTGTTATTCTTCATATTCTTCTTATTTTTCTATTTATTCATATTCTTCTCATTATTCTTATTTTTCTTATTCTTCTATTTATTCATATTCTTCTTATTCTTCTTAATATTATTTTTTTTTCTTATATTTTTTCTATATATTTTTTTCTTCTTATTCTTATTATTCTTATTCTTCTTATTCTTCTAATTCTAATTATTCTTCTTATTCTTATTATTCGTATTTTCTTATTATTGTTCTAATTCTTATAATTCATTTAATTCTTCTAATTCTTTTAATTCTTCTTATTAATTTTATTCATCTTATTCTTAAAATAATTAATATTTTTCATATTATTTTTATTCTTCATATTCTTCTTAGTCTTTATATACTTAATATTCTTCATTTTATTTTTAGTTTTCATATTCTTCTTATTCCTTTTATTCTTGTTATTCTTTTAATTATTATTATTATTATTATTATTTCTTCTTCTTATTCTTCTTATTCTACTTATTCTACTTATTATTATTATTATTATTCTTATTCTTTTTATTTTTTTGCTTTTTATTCTTTTTATTCTTATTATTATTATTATTCTTCTTATTCTTATTATTCTTCTTATTTTTCTTATTTTTATTATTCTTATTATTCTTCTTATTTTTATTATTCTTCTTTTTCTTCTCATTCTTCTTATACTTCTTATTCTTCTTATTTTTTTATTCTTCTTATTCTTCTAATTTTCCTTATTCTTCTTATTTTTCTTATTTTTTTTTATTCTTATTCTTTTTATTCTTCTTATATTTTTATTTTCTTTTTATTTTTCTTATTTTTCTTATTCATTTTTTTCTTATAGTTCTTATTTTTTTCTTCTTTTCTTCTTATATTTCATTTTTTTCTTATTATTTTTATTATTTTTATTATTTTTATTATTTTTATTATTTTTATTATTTTTATTATTTTTATTATTTTTATTATTTTTATTCTTCTAATCCTTCTTATTCTTCTTATTTTTTTTATTCTTTTTATTTTTTTTATTTTTCTTATTCTTTTTATTTTACTTATTCTTTTTAATCTATTTATTCTTCTTATTTTTAATATTCTTCTTATTTTTAATATTCTTCTTATTATTCTAATTCTTCTTATTCTTTTATTTTTTATATTCTTCTTATTAGTTTTATTCTTCTTATTTTTCGTATTCTTATTATTATTATTATTCTTATTATTCTTATTCTTCTTATTCTTATTTTTTTCTTATTCTTCTAATTCTTCTATTTATTCTTATTATTCTTATTGTTCTTATTGTTCTTATTCTTTTTATTCTTCATATAATTCATATTCTTCATATTATTTTTATTCTTCATATTATTTTTATTCTTCTTCATATTCTTCATATTCTTTTTATTCTTCTTATTCTTCTTTTTCTTCTTTTTCTTCTAATACTTTTTTTTCTTCTTATTCTTCTTATTCTTCATATACTTATTATTCTTCATATTATTTTTATTCTTCTTATTCTTATTATTCTTCGTATATTTCTAATTCTTCTTATTTTTCTTATTCTTCTTATTCTTAATATTCTTCTTATCTTTTTATACTAATTTTCTTATTATTCTTCTAATTCTTCTTTATCTTGTTATTCTTTTTATTCTTCTTATACTTCTTTCTCTTATTATACTTCTTATTTTTATTATATTTCCTTTTCTTCTAATTCTTTTAATTCTTTTCATTCTTCTTATATTTCTTATTTTACTTATTCTTCTTATTCTACTAATTCTTATTATTCTTCTAACTCTTCTTATTATTCTTATTCTTCTTATTCTTTTTATTCTTTTTATTCTTTTTTTTATTTTTATTACTTATTTTTTATTCTTCTTACTATTTTTATTCAACTTATTCTTCTTATTATTCTTATTCTTTATATTCATCTAATTCTTATAATTTTATTATTCTTCTTATACTTGTAATATTTCTAATTCTTCTTATTCTACTTATTCTTCTAATTCTCCTTATTTTTTATATTTTCTAATTCTTCCAATTCTTCTAATTATTCTTATTATTTGTTTATTTTAATTATTCTTATTCTTTTTATTCTTATAATTCTTATTATTTTTCTTTTTTTTTCTTTTTCTTCTTATTCTTCTTATTCTTATTATTCTTATTTTTCTTATTTTTCTTATTTTTCTTGTTATTTTTCTTATTCTTCTTATTTTATTTATACTTCTTATCCTTCCTATTCTTTTTATATTTCATATTCTTCTTATTCGTCTTATTTTTCCTATTTTTCTTATTCTTCTTATTCTTTATATTCTTTATATTCTTCCTAATCTTCTTTTTCTTCTTATTCTCCTTATTCTCCTTATTTTTCTTATTCTTCTTATTCTTATTATTCCTCTATAATAAAATATCTATTTAGATATGGAAATTTAGCTAGGTATTAATCCCTAAATAAATTGCGAGTGATTAACTAGGGAATAGCATGTGATTTTTGATTTTGCATTGATATAAAATTTTGTGATGGATTAACGCTGGATTAGTAATGGATTAGCGATTGAAATTGTCGATTGAAAAGCTGACAATGAATAGTAAGAAATTTAACGATAGATTTAGTGAATGATTTTTCCTAGTTAATTCAATACGGACAAAATTCTTTGCAATTATGTTCGTAATTTGCGCACAAAGAAAAGCTGATAATTTAGTGATAGATTTAGCAACGGAATTTCCCTAGCTAATTAGATATAGGCACAAACCGTCGCTAATATGTTTGTAAATTCCACACAAACAAAAGCAAAGAATTTATCGACGAATTTAGCGTTTGATTTAACGATGAATTTAGCGACATATTTTCCCTAACTAATTAGATCAATACAAAATCCATCATCAACTAAAAATCTAATTTTTTTTACTATTTTATCTTTTATTGCAAGCAATTATTTTTTAAATTTTATTTTTCACAAAATAATAGGGATTTTTCCCTAGCTACTTTGTCTGAGGATAATTTTTATCACTAATCTTTAATGATTTAATTTTTTTTAATATTTTATTTAATTTTGTATTTTAAAGGTATGTATGCCATTGTATACAGATCATCGATCCTTGTAAGACATATTCTCCGCGTATAATTATAAAAATAGGTTATTATAAATAAATAATTTAAAAAATATAGAAATATAAAAAAATTTAATATTAATAAAAACTACAATAACTATCAATAAAGACTACATTAACTATCAATAAAGACTACAATAACTATTAATAAATACTACAAACACATTAAATAATTAATTATATAATTATTAAAAATTTTAAAGATATTTAAAAAAATAAATGAACATCTACTAATTAAAAGATTAAATAATTTATTGCATGATAAAATATAATATATTTACAAAAAATATAATAATTAACAAAAATAATAATATTAAATATTAACATTATTTTGAGTTTAAAAAATAGTTTTATGCCTAAAAAAATTTTTTTAAAAAATAATTACTAAAAAAATTGAAATTTTTAAATTATAAAAAAATTTATTATTTTGCATAATATTTAAATAAAAATAAATTAGTATATTTAAAGGATAAATAGAGAGATGTTTGTCCTTACTGAAATTTATAAGAACAAAATAATTGAGTTAAATTTATACTATTAGCTTTTAATATTCCATCTTTATTAAATTTAATAAATATAAATTTTTCTTAATAATCATCTTACATTAATAATTTTTAGAATTGTATAAATTATAAATTATATAAAATAATATGAAATTTTATGACTTAAAATTATTTAATATTATCTTAATAAAAATTAATATGAATTTTTAAAAATTTATAAACTTAAAATATATATATTTGTATAATTTTTAACATAAAGAGTATTTATAATTCTTAGGAAAGTGTCTTGAAGACCAATAATTTTTTCATGTTTATCCTGTATATTAAGTTTACAAATTTTATATCCATTTTATTTGTTTTTCTATTTGGAAGGCTAAACATCTATTTTTTTTAATTGTTTATATATTTATTGTTTAATAAATTTGATAATTAAAAATTGAAATGTGTTTGCTTTTCATGTGTGTCTTTCTACACGCACATTAATATTTTGAAAATAATTTATAAAGTAAAAAATATATAATAAGTCTTAGGGGGCATTTGTTTTTCTGCCTTAATAGTGGAAACAAATTATTTTCAGTATTAAGCCAAACATGTTATATTTTTTCAACACTTCACTTTAAATTATTTAAAAAATTCTTAAATTGATAACCTAATTTTTTTGGGCTTTTTCTGTTCAGAAAAAGCCCAAACGAAAAATGCTATATTGAAAAATGCTCAATCCATCATTTTTGAATTCCCATTCGTAAAGAAAAAATCCTGCCTACCTTAATAGAAATATAATATTAAAAAAAACAAACTACTTAATTCTTAATGCTATTGAGTACCATTATGCATCAAGCTTAAAAAAAGTTCTATTAAGTATAAAGTAAAAAAACAAACGCCCCCTTAATGTTTATATATATTTATTGAATTTTAAATATTTTGATAATTTAAAATCTAAACTTTAATGGAATTTTAAAACTTAATAAAACTTAATAAACTTAATAGTTAGAGATTGCAACTAGTCTTTAACTTAATAAACTATAAGTCTCTCCATTGGCGTCTCTCCCTCTCGACTCCGGTGTGGAGGGATCCTTGCTACTGTAAAATCATAAAACCAACTAGTCTTTAATGATTCATCATCCATGGCAGAAGACAGATTATGGCCTTGTGTAAGAGATCCGATAAAGTCATCAAGTTGGCCATTCTTCCATGTTTTTTTATTCATAATCCAATAGTCATCTCTGTGAACAAAACCAACTACCATGTTCGATGTCATTGAGTAAATTCATTAATTAAGATTAATCCATGAGTACATTATGTAGCCAACAGGTACTTCATTATTAATGTTGGCATGTTACTTGTTTTGTCTCCACTTTAGAAACATGGCGTAATCATTATAAATCTAAAACCTAATTCTCACAAAATAGGTCCATCACTAATAATTCTTCTTTAGATATTATTGTGAAGTTCTGGCAATCCTGAAATTGCGTAGAACATTCCTTCTGAATATTAATTCTTTTTAAATATTTTCCAACCAATCATTATACAATTCTCATTTTCAATATGTGGCTGGATTGATATGAAAACCATAATTTACATTGGAGCAAAGAGATTGCATGACTATGATTATGATAACATTGTGCCTATTTTGATGTGTAATTGTGTTGAATGTTGACATGTTCTATTGATTGACATAAAGTTTCTTTCTGTTGTCTTTGGTTCCAATATTATATATTTTTTCTTTTTATTATGTGATAGGCACTCATGAATATCTATCTAATTTCTATATCTGCATTTTTGTTTCTTGTTTGAGGTTCGGAGTTTTTAATTCAAATAAAAACCACAACTTACAGGTAGTTGTGGTCCCATTTATACTTCAACATCTTAGTGTAGTTGTAAGACTACTTATATGTATTCTCTATTTTCTTTATGTTACAACATAATTTATCAGTGTTCTATATAATTGTTATTTTTTTTAGAGTTTTAAGAATATTAATAATACCGTTATATATTAAATAGTGTTGATGAATATTATTGGTAAATTAACTTATAAAAGATTTTATATTTTTTATTATCTTATTAATCTCGGTAGTATGTTAAAATTTTGAATAATAAAATTTAACATATTTTAACATATTACAAGTATCCAACAATATCACTGCAATTAATACCATATTCATCTTGTCATTATGACAATATTTTTAAAATGTAATGCTCATTATTATGGGCATAATTCACAAAAAAAAATAATTTTGCATGGTTGTCATTATAAAAGAATGGTTTGAATCAATTCACACCATGAAAATAAGTGTTAAAAGTAATATATTTGATATTTTGACCCCTAAATATGTAATGTGATGGTATAAAACTTTTATAAGAAATCATACAAACTTCTCATCAAATTTCAATTTTATTTAATTATCTATCCTTTTTGTTCAATCATAAAATTTATTTTTGTTTGTTCTTTCATTTATTCAAATGTTTTTTATGAGCTATAATTAAACTTATCATTAAATATGTTGAGATTTATCTTGGTATATCCAAAAGCAAAGATTTATTAGACACAATTTTTTCTTCTCCAATATGTTTCTTGAAAAATTATAAATGGGACGAAGAATTTTTCACATATTTCATATAATAATAAAAATGAATAAATGAATCGGTAATCTCATTGATTTTATCTTTTACTATAAAAATCAGAACATAAGAGAAATATTGCACATGAAAAAAGTTTTCATCTAATAATAATTCATGTTTTTTATGCTTACACAAAATACAACTTTATGTTTAATTATGTGTCTAACTATATATAAATATTTGTATAACTATATAACACTCTATATAATTAAATATAACTATATTTGTAACTATGTATATATATATTTATACATATATGTAAATCTATATATTTGTTTATAACTTTGTATATTTTTATATATAATTATTTGTAAAATATATCTATATATAATTATATGTTTAACTATATAAAAATATTTATAACTATATATACTATGTGTATAATAACATATAACTATCAATAATTGTATCTTACTATATGTATAACTATAAAAGATTTATACATAACTATATTTAGATCATGTAGTAAGCCAATAGTGTACATCATGATATATCTTATCAGATAAAATATATAAAATTTATTTTCTCTTCGAAAGAGCTGTCATACTTCTTGAGTATTTGATCTCAATACTAATAAAAATCTTAGATATTTCAAATAATGTATGAAACTTGGTTTGTAGATTTTAGTTTATATATATCAAATTGATTATCTCATGTAATTAGATCTTTATCATCATATACAATTAGTTTCACATACTAACATCTTGATCAACTTAAAAAAAATAGAAAAATTTGACTTATTTCTATGACAAAATATAGTAAATATTTAGTACAATTATTAAATCATTTATTGGGAGACTACTTGAGGCTATAAATTGCCTTTCATATTCTATATATCATATATGTGTTCTCTACTTTCAGGAGCATTAAATTTTGGGGACTACTATATAAGCATTTTTAATATAAATTATTATAAAGGAATGTATTCTTTATATCTAACTAATATATATTTTATATATGCGATGATAAATAGAAAGTAATGACCTATTGGTGGTCATGTTAATCATATGAAATAATGTGTTCCAAAAATCAATATCATAATGCTATGTAAAATCATTCATTACCAACCTAGTCTTGTCGATCCATTTTTTCCTTGGGTCCCTCTTTATTATATATATTTCTCTATAATGTAATTGGAATGTCCAACTCATTATTCTAAACTGGATCAACTGATATGATAAAAAACTCATTTAAAATAGATTGTGAATGTATCCATTTAGTATATATATTTTTTGATTGAGATCATCAAGTCTTTTAATACTCATTTCTTTATCTCTCTCTTGGTGAGATTTAAATGTCATGTCCAGTGGATCATGATTAGTTTAGATGTTCTTATTTTGTATGTATATATTAAAGATCATTGTCTTGATGTGATGACAAGTATCTTTGTCAAAGAACAATAAGTCTTGGATTTGAGATGTATTATACAAAGCTTTTATTGATTTTTGAAAAAATATTTTAGAGATATCAATATCTTATAAATCTTGCACAAAGAAAGGGTCTTGTATACTGGGTACAACCTCCAATGATATTTTTTTAATAATGTTTTTCTTGTAGTTCTTATTTTTAGGAGTGAAAATGATGTTAAGTAGTCATTTAAGCATTTTTTTTAAATTATGAGGATAATGAGATAAATTATCAAACATCTAGCATTAATATTCTTTTACAAATTATTATTGGTCAAAGAATAAACAAATATCTAATTGTAATAATTTAATTATTTAGTACTCCTAAATATTTTAAGAGTATGATAATGATGTGCTTTTATTACTATTCTCTCTTTAGGAAGTTCAAGTAGGTCCATTTTTTTTCTTGATTTAGGGTGATATTCAAACTCAAGACCTCATTAATAAATTATAATTTTTTAGGATGTGTCTTCCATTTGGTTTTGAGTATGCTTTTTTATTATACGATACAATTTCAAACATTCATATGTTAAAATTTAATCATTTATTTTAGCTTGTTCTTATGTGTGTGTGTGTGTGTGTGTGTGTGTGTGTGTGTGTTGAATTTTCATCTTGTAAAATTTAGTTGCAAATTTTTTGTTCCTCGTGTTTTCAGGTTCCACACAATTTCAAACAAACAAATATATTTTTTGTAGTGCTGGTTAAGGTGTTTGTTCCTTTTTTATAATGTTTATGATAGAATATCTAGTTGTTTGATATTCATGCTCCATAATGGATATTTACACTCTACTTTATGTAAATACTTGTAGAGGGAAGAGAAAAAGGTCATATATTTATGTATGTAACCATGAATGTATGTATCCATGTATGTGTGTATGTATGTATGTATTGAACTTTCATCATGTAAAATGTAGTTACAAATTTTTTGTGCATTGTGTTTCCAAGTTCAATGCAATTTCGAACAAACAAAGATGATTTTTGCAGCCCAAGTTAAGGTGTTTGTTCCTATTTTTATGCTTATGAGAGAATATCTATCTATTTGAAGTTCACGCTTCATTATGGATATTTACGCTCTACTTTATGTAAATACTTTTAGAGGGAAGAGAAAAAGGAGGTCATATATGTATGCATGTATCCATGTATGTATGTATTGAATTGTCATCCTATAAAATCTAGTTGTTAATTTCTTGTGCCTTTTATTTTTAGGTTCAATGCAATTTCGAACAAACAGATGATTTTTTGTTCTTATGACATAATATATAGTTGTTTGATGTTCATGCTCCATAATGGATATTTACACTCTATGTTATGTAAATACTTGTAAATATATACTAGTATATATGTATTTGTACATATATACCAGTATATATGTAGAAGTATTTATAAGTATATGTGTATATGTACATATATACCAGTATATGTGTGTGTGTGTGTGCGTGTGTGTGCATATATACAAGTATATATGTACATATACATTGTAGTATATGTACATATTTATATGTACATATAAATACTCAGTATATGTACATATGTACATTATAGTATATGTACATATACATTATAGTGTATATGTATACACTTGTATGTATGTACAAGTATTTACCAGTATATATGTACATATATACTATAGTGTATATGTATACACTAGTATATATGTACATATACACTATAGTGTATATGTACATATACTGAGTATATATGTACATTTTAATACTTGTACATATATACCAGTATATATGTATATGTACATATATACCAGTATATATGTACATATACACTATAGTATATGTACATATATACACTATAGTATATGTACATATACACTACAATGTACATGTACATATATACTATAGTGTATATGTATACACTTGTATATATGTACATATAAACTATAGTATATATGTACATATATACTATAATATTATATATGTATCAAAATAGAACTTTATTTATTTATTCATTTTGATTTGATTGACTATTTAATATTCATACAGATATGGTACCGTAATGTTTTCCATACGAAGCTTATGGAAGAGAATAGATTTTTCACTAGACATGATGCACCGTGACTATGACAACTTTGTCGTACCAGAAAGATGGTGACTGGGGTAGCTGGGAGAGATAAACCAACGTCAATTTAATGGATAAATTATACTTTATGCACTGTATGTATGTATGTATTGAACTTTTATCCTATAAAATCTAGTTGCAAATTTCTTGTGCTTTGTGTTTCCAGGATCAATTTAATTTTGAACAAAACTGATTTTTGCAGCCATGGTTATGTGTCTATTCCTTTTTTTATGCTTATGATAGAATTTTTTGCTGTTTGATATTTATGCTTCATAATTGACACCTACATCTACATTAATGTAAATACTTGTCCATAAATACCAGTAAAAATGTATATATACATATATACCATTATATATGTACATATACATATATACTAGTATATATGTACATATACATATATACTGGTATATATGTACAAGTATTTACCAGTATATGTGTATATGTACATATATAGTAGTATATATGTACATATACACAATAGTATATTTACATATTTATATGTACATATAAATACTAAGTATAAGTACAAATATACACTATAGTAACTGTACATATACACTATAATGTATATGTACATCTATACTACAGTGTATATCTATACACTGGCATATATGTATTAAGTATTTACTAGTATTTATGTACATACTTGTACATAGACACTACACTCTATATGTACAATATACTGTAGTGTATATGTATACACGTATATATGTACATATACTAAGTATATATGTACATATAAATATACATATATACCAGTAATATATACATATACATATATACCAATGTATATATATACACTATAGTGTATATGTATACATGTATATATGTACATATACACTAAAGTCTATATGTACATATATTGAGTATATATGTACATATAAATACTTGTACATACATACTAGTATATATGTACATATATATATATATACACCAGTATATACATATACTCTGTAGTATATATGTACATATATACTATAGTGTATATGTACATTTATACTATTATATATGTATATGTACATGTATCACTATATATGTACATATATATTGTAGTATTATATGTAACTAGTTAAATGCTAGTATATATGTACATATATATAGCAGTATTATATATATAGCAAAATAAAACTTTATTTATTTATTTTGATTTGATAGACTGGTTTAATTTTTGTACATATATGATACCGCAATATTTTCCATATGAAGCTTGTAGAAGAGACGTAATTTTTCACTAGACATTACGCACCACGACTCGGACAGCTTTGTCATAGTAGAAATATGGTGATCAGAAGAGATGAGGGAGAGAAAGCAATGTCAATGCACGGATAGATTATACTTTATGTATTGTTGGTATATACATTTGATGAAAAAGATGTAATAAAATTATGTTATATTTATGTTTTAATTATGTAAAATATTGTATCAGAAAAATTTATTAAATGATTTTAGTTTTTATTAATTATAAATTATCATTTAAAGTTTCTATTTTTTTTTCAATTTAATATAAAAATTTTAAATTATTTAATTAACTTGTTTGAAAAAAAAATGAAATTCTGAAATATAGTTTTGGAATGAAAATAGCAAGGAATTTTTCCCTTGCTAATTTAGCAAGGAAATTTTCCCTTACTAATTTAGCTAGAGAAATCATTATATTAGCTAGGGAATTTTCTGTAGCTAAAATATTTTAGATAGGGACTCTTTCCCTCTTTAATTTTTAGCGACGAGCACTTTAGATCAGGAAAGGTTCTGTCATTATATGCATTTAGCCATGGAAATTCCCATTTAGCTTGATAATTTAGATAGGAATAATAAGAATAATTATAGAATTAATGAACTTACAATAAAATTTCTTCTAATATAAATGTAAAATTATTCATTGTATGATTAAATAGAAAATATTTTCAAAAATATCTGAATTGACGAATATACTAGTAAATATTAATATTATTATGAGTATAAAAAAAATTTATGATTATAGGAAACTTTTAAAAAAATAATTAATACAATATTTGAAAATCTTGAATTATAATAAAAATTTAAATTTTTTCATTAAATTTAAAAGAAAATAAATTAATATTTAAAAATAAATACATAGATGTTTGCCCTTACTAAAATTTATTAGAATTAAATAATTGAGTAATATTTGTACTATTAGCTTTTAATATTTAGTCTTTATTAAAATAATAAATATAACTTTTTATAATTAACTTCTCATTTTAAGTAATTTTTAGAATTTTAAAAATTATAAATGATATCAAATAATATGAAATTTTATTCCTTTAAAATTATTTCATATTATCTTCATAAAAATTAATATAAATTCTTAAAGATTTATAACTATAAAATATATATATTTACATATTTTTTAACATAAAGAGTATTTAATAACTCTTAGGAGAGTGGCTATAAGACAAATCATCTTTTCATGTATGTCTTATTATATGAAGTTTGTGAATTTTTAGCTATTTGATTTTTTTTTTGTTATAAGACTTAACATTTATTTTTTGAAATTATTTATATATTTAGTGTTTAATTAATATTATAATAAAAAATTGTAAGGTGTTTTTTTTCATGTGTACCTTGCTATGCGCACATGAATTTTGTTGAAAATATTTTGATAATAAATAAACAAAATGAGTCATTTTGTATTTTATATTTTTATTGTTTATATAATGTTTTTATAATAAAAAACATTTTGGTAATTTTAATAATTTTGGTAATTTTAGTAATTTTTTTAAGGCTAAACATTTGTTGTCGAGACTCGAGAGACAATGCCTAAGTCCTCTACAGTCCACCTCTATATCTCAACACCGATGCATTAAACCCTAATCGAAGAGTAAGAAAGAATTTCTTGTTGATTTGAGGTACATTTTCTACCCTAATTTTTTATCTATTATTTTAATGCAAGTGTGTGTGTTTTGATTCTGTTATTTTTTATTTCAAATATCTTTTTTATTAGTCACCATGGTATGCTTGGATTGCTTCTATAAACTGATTCATATAAATACTTCATGCATGTGTGATATAATGTGTTCTAATTATATGGATGTTGATGATTCACAGTAGGTATGCCGACTTGGTATCTACATCAATATACATAACTATATATAAATATATACATAAACATCAATATGCATGTGTGGTATAATTTGAATATCTTATATAAGTGTATTTTACTATAACTATAAAAATAGTACACATAAACATAACTATATATAAATATAACAATATTTATTTAATATGCATACATACATACATATATATATATATATATATATCTCTATATATCTTTCATAATTCTATATACGATACATTCAATATACATGTTGTGTATTTCAAATATAATTAGTATTATACATATAACATTATATACATATTTTACACAAAGTTATTCTGACTTTAAGACATGCTTTTAATAATGTATATTTGAAATTTGTAAGTCATCATTATGAAATACATGTTTAATAAATTTGCATTAAGATAATATATATTATTCAATAATGCCTTGCCTACACAATAAGTATAATTAAATTAATATCTATAAACTATATTTTATACATGACTTTATGTACAGGGAAAAACACACACTCTTATATAAATGTAAGAGTGTATTTAATATCTATAAATTTAAAGTATAGTCACATTAATATCTGTAAACATTTATTGAATGATTTTCAATTAGTTCATATAAAAATATAATAGGCTTTATGTATACTGATACTAATTTACAAGACATTTAAATACATGTATATATTTGAATATACTTTAATTAATATGTTTAACTAAATTCCACATAGGCTCCCTTATAAATACCCTAGCATTGACTATCAATATGATTCAGACTAGATTAAAATATATAAGATATCCAGCTCATCTGATATATATATATATATATATATAAGTATGTATGTATGTATGTATATTAAATATATGTTGTTATATTTATATATAGTTATGTTTATGTATACTATTTTTATAATTATGGATATAGTAAAATACACTTATATAAGAAATTCGAATTATATCACACATGTATATTAATGCATAATTATATTTAAATACACTTATTGATTTGAGGAACTTAAATGTATAAAGTTTATACATTTATATATAACTATATATATATATATATATATATATATATATATATGTATGTATGTATGTATGTATTTAACAATATGTATATCAACATATTAATATATATAAATGTATTTATCTACATCAATACCTATACATAGCCATATGTCTAAAAATATATAATTACATGAAAAACTAATCTACAACATGTATAACTACATGCTTCAGAAACTTAATATCCATTCATATCTTTCATCTCATTTTTACATGATTTTTTTGGATATTGTATAATTCTTTATCTTTTTCCCATATATTTTAGGAACTTAAATTTAATTTTTTCAACCTTAAATGTATTTTTATTGTATTTTTATGTGTTTGTATAAATCATTATGATTTAATATGTTTAGGGTTTGTATTTTTGTTTAATTTAATATCATTTAACTAAAATTGATTTCTAATAAAATGTCTATTTGTTAAAATTTATGTCGTAAATTTAAAAACAAAAAAATAATATTTTTGTGTAATTAATATTATAAAAAATTTATCAAATATATATGTGATGTAGTTTCAAATTACAAAGATAAAACTTTAAAAATAAAATTTTTTTGCTTAAAATTTGCACCTCATAATATGCAATATGTTACATTTATTATAAATAAATAATGTTTGAAATGTATCTATTAATTACAAAAAAAACATTGTCATGTATTCAATTTGAAAAAAAAAATTAAAATAATTATTAAAAAAAAATCATATATTTATATGGTCATTTATATATTTTGAATAAAATAAAAAAAATAATTACTTGTAGAAAAATATACTGATATATTTATATGGTAATCTGTTTTGTTTGAACATAATTAAAGAAATAATTGATTTTTTACAAAATATTAAAGGCATGTATTTATATGCACAACATTATAATTGTTTGAATATTAAAGTTTCTAAAGATTTATTAGAAACAATAAATAATAGGTACAAATTTATCATTGACATTAATATTTTTAATAAAAAAAAATTTATAGAAAAATAAAAATAATATTATCTATTTATGAACTATATTTTCATTTGTAACATAATTGTAAAAACAAAATGATTTACATATATGCCAACTTCATTTATTTATATGAGTATAATGATAGTTATTTTAATATAAATATTAAAAAAATAACTATTTGAATAAAATAGAAGCTCATATATTTAATTCATAATTTCATTTTACGCTTTAATATGCTTCACACACACACACACAAATACACACACACACACACACGAACATTTGTTTTAAATATAAAGAATTTACAATATTTGATAAATTGTGTACAATATATAATATTTTATTTTTATTAAATTTTCAAAATCAAAAAATTTTAAATGCATTTACACACACACACACACACACACATATAATAGTTTCATGTGTACCTTTAAAATTACATTAAGTATATAGGTATTGTGTGTGTGTGGGTGTTCAGTAGTACATGCATGCATACAAGTATATACACACTACTTTGAAAAAGTAGATACATGTGTGAATATATACAAAAGTACAAAAATGTGTATGCTGATATATATTGTATAGTAATGTATATGGATGTATAAATGTGTGTGTGTAGGGTAGTGTATATGCACATATATATTTATGTATTATATATAAATAGCAACATTAATTTTGAGAGGAAAAATACTTGAGCACATAAATATTAATGTGTTCCACAAATTCGTGAGAGCCGGAGCAAAAAGTGACATTATTGCAAGATACTACTAATCTCTAATCTATATCACTTAGCCTCAAAATTTGATCAGAGTACTACTTGCAATGATAAGGTTCATTCAATACTACATACAAAATCGTTACATTTTTATTCAATACTATAATTTGTTTAAATCAAAAAATCTATCATATCTTCTTCAACAACTCTTCTATCTTCTTTTTCTAGTCTTAATAAGCTATTTTCAATTTTGATTATATGTACATTTCTTATCTAATATCTCTAGTTCAAACTATTGTAATAGTAAAATATATCAAATCAATCTAGGCCTGATATCTTTCTTTTCTATGAGATATTTGATTATAGAATATTTAGTATATACTATGACTTTGGTTCTCACTAAATATGATATTAACTTGCCAAAAAAAAAGATTGATGATACAAGTTCTTTCTTAATAGTGGTGTAATTTAATTGGGCATTTGAGAGTGTATTGTTATCATAGTATATGATAACTATTTATAAATATTTGTATAACTATATAAAAGTCTTCATAATTATATTTAACTATATTTTTAACTATGCAAACTATTTTTATAACTATATTAATAACTATATATAACTATTTTTTTAACTATATAATATTTTATAACTATATGAGTAATTCTATATAACTATATTTTTAACAAAATATATCATATGTATAATAATATATAACTTTAACTACAAACATATTTATAACTATATGTGTATAACTATATATTAATATTTGTATAACTATGTAACACTGTATAATTAAATATAACTATATTTGTATCTATGTATACATATATGTATTCATATAATTAAATCTATATATTTATTTATAACTTTGTGTATATATATATATATATATATATATATATATATATGTATGTATAACTACTTATAACTACATGTATGAATATATCTATGTATAATTATATGCTTAACTATATATGATTCTTTTTTTAATTATATATACTATAGGTATAAGAACATAGAAAGGTTGACCTCCATCTCTGGTGAACATCTCTTGTGGTCTATTGATTTTGTTTCTTTCTTTCATTAGATCTCTTTATTGCCATATGACAAAGGGATTGAGATTTAGTAGAAGAAATAGGGTTTACGTTTACAAAGCTGTACAATAGGCTATTTGCGAACAAAGAGATGAAAATTTTGATGCTAGGTCTTGATGATGGCGGTAAGACAACTATTCTGTATAAGTTGAAGCTTGTTGAAATTGTCACCACAATTCCTACTATTGTCTTCAATGTAGAGACTCTTGGATACAAAAACATTAATTTCACTATGTGTGATGTTGGAGGTCAAGACAAGATTTGCCCTTTCAGGAGGGATTACTTCCAAAATATCCAAGGTCTCATATTTGTTGTGGACGGTAATGACAAAGATCGAGTTATTGAAGCCAGAGATGAGTTGCATAGGATGCTAAATGAGGAAAAGCTTCGAGATGTAGTTTTGCTAGTGTTTTCCAATAAGCAAGATCTTTCCAATGCGATGAATGCAGCTGAAATTATTGACAAGCTAGGACTTCAATCTCTTTGCCAACGTCATTGGTACATTCAAAGCACCTGTACTACCTTTAGCGAGGGCCTCTACGAGGGTCTTGATTTGATTTCCAATTACATTGCTAGCAAGTCATAAACAAGTTTAGCAGGATGAGACAAACTTTGTTGACATATCTGGATGTGGATCTAATCTTTACCTATTTTGCTTGAGTTTTGTTCTGTTATGTGTATGACATCATCTGTTTCTAGGGGGATTCAAATTGTATTAATATTTATATAATGCACACCTGACATACAAGACCGCATTTACTTTGTTCTAATCTGTTGTAAACTGAACTTGTTTGTTTTCTATTTTGGGTCTTTTTGCCATTGGATCCCAAAAGTATAAAAACATATAACTATAAATAATTATCTTTGACTATATGTATAACTATAAAATATTATACATAACTATATTTAAAAATATAATTAACAACATATATTTAATATACATTTTTATATATTAAAATATAAAAATGTATTTTACCATATATCTACCTATAGATAACTATATGTATACTTATATAAAATTATATAAATATAAATATAAATATAAGTATATATATAAATAAATAAATAAATAAATAAATATATAATTATATATATATATATATATACATGTATAAATATAAGTATAACTATATGTGTAGCTATATGTGTAGCTATATGTGTAACTATATGTATAACTACATTTAACTATATTTATAATTACATGTATAAAACATACAACATTACTTTTAACTATATGTGTATAACTATATATAAATAGTTGTATAACTATATATAAATAGTTGTATAACTATATAACACTCTATATAATTTAATGTAACTATATTTGTAACTATGTATACATATATGTAAATCTATATATTTATTTATAACTTTATATATTTATGTATAACTATTTGTATTAATATATCTATATATAACTATATGTTTAACTATATAAAAATATTTATAGCTATATACACTATATGTATAATAACATATAACTATAAATAATTGTATCTTATTATATGTATAACTATAAAAGCTTTATACATAACTATATTTAAATAAATAATTTACAACTTATATTTATATACATTTGTATATATTAGTATATAAAAATGTATTTTACTATATCTATACCTATACATAACTATATATATAAATATATAAAATTAAATGAATAAATATATATACCTACATGTATAATATAAGTATAACTATATGTGTAACCACATGTAACTATATTTATAATTACATGTATAACAACATACAACATTATGTTTAATTATATGTGTATAACTATATATAAATATTTGTAAAACTAAATAAAACTATATATACTTAAACATAACTATATTTTTAACTATTTATACATATATGTAAATATATATATTTGTTTTTAACTTTTTATATATTTATGTATAACTACTTATATTTACTTGGAGCTATGGATCAATACAAAACAACCTTAGAAATCAAGCATGATTTGGATGATAGCTATCATGTGTTACTTTATTTTTCCTTATAAAACTAATGAATGCTGATAAAATATTCATAAAATTTGAAACTTATAATCATACCACAATGTTCCTATACTAATGAGAGTAATATATGCCCCAATTTTTTAACATTTTACACTATCAGTTCATTGGGTACACTCTGGGAAAGCTACATGAGTTGGTAAAGAAATCATACAAATCTCATGAATTTGCTCGTGCTTAAAATGAGGTATTGGAGCTATGGATCAATGGAAACCAGCCTCAAAAATCAGGTATGATTTGGATGATAGCCATCACATACTACATGAAAACATCCATTGAGTAGCCAAGTAATTTTACACGTGGAACTTGATTGAGTATATAAATACATGTACACTATAGTATATATGTACATATATTATATATACATATACATATATACTAGTATATATGCATAAGTATATACAAGTATATATGTATGTACTTGTACATATATACTACAGTGTAAATGTACATACATGTACATTTCTAGTGTAATGTATATGTATACACGTATATATGTACATATACACTGTAGTGTATATGTACATTTACTCAGTATATATGTACATATAAATACTTGTACATATATACTAGTATATATGTACATATACATATATACCAGTGAATACATATATACTGCTATATATGTATATGTAAATATATATTAGTATATATGTAAATATATACTACTGTATATATGTACACATATACTACTGTATATATGTACACATATAATACAATATATATGTACATATATATTAAAGTATTATATATTTATGACAATAAGGTTTACAAAATCATGAATAGAGTTTTCCGTGAAGTAGAATTTAGCATGGTTAGCATTAAATCAATAATTTGCAAGGTTTGTAGTAATCTAAAACTTTTCATCTATTATATATGCTACTAAACTAAATGTGTATACCTATATATAAATATTTGTATTCTGATATAAAACTCTATATAATTAAATATAACTATATTTGTAATTATGCATACATATATGTAAATCTATATATTTGTTTATAACTTTGTATATATTTATGTATAACTATATATAACTACTTGTATGAATATATTTATATATAACTATATGTTTAATTATATATAACTATTTATAACTATATATACTATATGTATAATAACATATAACTATAAACATATATATCTTATTATATGTATAACTATAAAAACTTTTTACATTTAGATTAGGGATTAATCAACTATAAGAATAAAAAAATAAAATTTATGATTAATAAAAAAATTTATTTAAATATTAAGAAAATAAGTATTTTTAAATGAAATTATGATTATGAAGTATCTAAGGATGATAACTTTTTAATTCAAATAAGTTAGAGGTAAGTGATAGGCTGGTCTGTTGAATATGAATTAATTTTACTTTATAGACATATATATTCCATATCTTATATATGTCTAGATGATAACAAGTTTCTCATAATATATTCATATCTTATAAGAATATATGAATATTATATAGCCCATATTTTATGTTATTTGCATTTCAAGTTTCTCATAATCATATTTAGACATATAAATATCTTAATATATGGCCCTTAAGTCCTCATTTACCAAATTTATATTTTTCCCTTTTTCTATTAGTTAATTTTTTGGGTTTGGTCAATTTCTTATTTAACATATAATATTCAATTATATATTACTTATTCATTTGCACTTGACATTTATCCATATAATCATATATCAATTAATATTTATCAATTATCATGTAATCATTTCTTAATATCTTAGAAAATCCCAAGTTTGGTTTAACCTAACATTTATCTTATTCATTTGCCCAAATCATTTTTTTGGGTGTTACATTTTATGCCATGATGAACTCAAGGTTGAAAAAGAATTATATTGTCTCTATCATCGATGGAAATGAGGACCCTACTAGCTCTTGAGGAGGAGTGACATAAAAATTCACAAATAATATACAAAATATTTTTGGGACTACATACAATCCTTCTCTTATCTAGGTGGACGTAGTCAAGTTTGGAATGATCTTGACCCTTGAGCATATAGAAAATTGTTTTTATCATTTTTCTATGAAAAAATAGAAATTAACCTTTTTAATTGGGGATTTAAAATCCCTAGAGTCTGATGGGGTTTACTTGAAATTTTGTAAACACTCAAGGAATTATATTAGACAAGATGGTACTAATGTATGATAAGCATTTATTCTTAATGGAAAAATCTTGAAACATATCAATCATGCATGTATTTTTTTAATTATTAAATCTTTTCATGCATCTACTATTAAAGATTATAGACTGATTTCTTGTTGTAATGTCATTAACAAGATCATATCTAAACTAATAATTTCATGAATCAAGTCTATAGTTAATGATTTTATTGACCCAACTTTGGTATACAAAGAAAGGATAATAATGAATAATTTTTTTCTTACTCAACATCTAATTAGGAGATATAGAAGGAAGGATATATCTCCTACGTGTTTTATCAAGATATACCTACAAAAGATCTTTGACATGGTAAATTGGATATTCATAACTGAGATGTTGCATGCACTAGGCTTCCTGAACAAGATCATCAATATTTTTTATCTGTGTATTTCAACCACAAACTATTCCCTAATGATAAATGGGCATATGCATGGGTATTTTCAAGTAAATAAAAGGTTTGACTTATGATGATCCACTATCTTTCCACATCTTTATTATTGCTATGGAATACCTATCAAAACTAATTAATTATACTACTAAATACTATATTTTTCTTCCTTCCATGACATACTAAACAATAAATTTCTCATCTTATGTATGCAGATGATCTTTATCTTTTTTTTCAAAAAAGAGAATGATCTTCTATTCATTCCTTATTAGGTAGTGTCCAATTATTTTCTGAAGCATCAGGACTGTAATGTAATCCCTCCAAATTGAACATCTTCTTTGGAGGGATAAAACTCGAGCACCACGAATTGATCATTAATAATTTTGATTTCTCACACATCAAACTTTTGTTTATATTTATGGGAGTTCCATAATCATCAAGTAGATTGATTACTTCACAATTCTTCGCTAGTCCATGAGATCTCTTCTATAATACAACTATGGGCAGAAAAACTATTGTATGTCACAAAGAGGATAGAGTTGTTGCATTGTATAATCCTAGAAATTGAGGATACTAGTTTTTAATCTTCCTCATCCCTCAGGCTATTGTCATTTCCATTGATAACTTGTGTAGAAGATTTTTATAGGGCTCCCCAACCATAGAGAGATATATATAGGCACAAGATTTCATGGAGCATGGTTTTATACCTATTTCCTACCATGGGTTGGGTCTTCTTTTGATCAACCCAAAGAAAAATAATTTTTTTCATTAAGAAACTGTTGTGTATCAATAATAAATAGGATTCATTATAGATCCATGGGATCCATCATTACTATCTTGCCTCATATGATATTTGGAATATCTCCTCTTGAAATGATATCTCATTTTGGAAAGTCATTATTAGTATATGAGATTAGATTATTCAATCTACTAGGAGCATTAAATATGCTAAAAGTATGATTTGTAAAAAAAAATAAGAGGATAGGAAGAATTTTTACAAATTATTACTTACACTTATTTCCACAACTTAAAAAGTTCTAGATAATCTAAGTTATGATAATTTAAAATTCACATCACTGAGCATGCCATCTTCACCTAGATGGATTCCCTGAAAAATTACGAGTTAAAATTCAGCTATTCACAAAGCTGAGTATCCTTAAATGTGAATTAAATTAAAAATTTTGAACCCTTATTTTGGTAATGATCGCATTCTTTTTGGAGATAGAGAAGCATTACTAATCACTTACTATATTGGTAATGTATCTCTTAACATTCATCATGATAAATTAAATTTTAAAGATGTTTTAGTAGTTCTAGAGATAAAAAAGAATTTATTATAAGTTAGTCAACTTATTCATGATAATATTTGTTATTTGAATTTAATTTTTCTGTTTTTGTTATCAAGGACTCCATATAGCAGATAATGATAAATTATCATAAATAAGAATTTTTTTTATCCTTTAACATGAAAAAATTGAAACTTATATTATTACAAAAGCTCAAGCAGCATACTCAAAAATTTGGTATGCTCGTTTAGGGCATCCTAATAATGTCTTTTTAAAGAATTTATAAAATAAAAAGGTTATTACTATTTCCAATTGGATAGTTAAGGATACTCCTTGCACTAATTATCAACTTGGAAACTATCGCAAAGGTTTATTTAATAAATCAAAAACTACTAAGTGTTTTTGTCTTAAAAAAATTTATAGTGATATATTTGGCCCAATACTTCTTATTTACACGCATAAATTTTAATACAATGTTATTTTTATTGATGATTTTATCCGATACATATGTGTATATCCTTTAAGATACAAATCTATCCATGTTTTCTAAAATTTCAAATGTTTGTTGAAAAAATTTTAGAAAAAAACTTTCTAATATGATGGAGGAGATGAGTTTTCTTCAAATAATTTTTCAAATCATTTGCTTCAATATGGGATAAAATAAATATCATATTTACATACCCATGAACAAAATGGAGTAGGTGATTAGCTGAGATAAAACATAGACATATTGTAGAAATAAGTTTGACTCTTGTTTTCCATGCTAATGTCCCTTTAAAATCAAGTTGATGCCATCTTAATTGCTGCTTATGACTTATCTTATTTATAGACTACATCTATCTTCTATTGGTAATAATTATTAATAATTTAAATTATTTGGTTACCATCAAAGTTACTATATCTTATGTGTTTTTGGTACACTCTTCTTTATTTATTTAAAAACCTCTAACATGCACAAATCTTCAAAAAAGGTTGTACCTTGTTCTTTCTTAGGATATAATATTTTGCACAAATGTTATAGATGTCTTGATCCACCATCAAATTGGATTTACATTTCTAACATGTAGTCTTTAATGAGATTTGTTTTCTCTATATAAAAAATAAATTATTTTTCTTTCATAATCTTTCCATTACAACTTTTTCTAATCTTGATGAATAGAGATCAAGAATTGCTTTCATATAAGCTTGAATATCTTTCATTACTCCAACCACCAAATAAGCCTTCCATAATCACACATCATCTTGTTGATTTTTTTCAAGATTTCATTATTTTTTTCACATCAAACATCCACATTTTCTTGCCCAATTGCAAGATCCTCCTCTGCCTCAATCTCTTATTCAACCTCATTCTCTTCCTAAACATACTCTAGAACCTTACCTTATGGATATTTCATCTTTTGCCTCTCTTCTACCTCAACAACCCCAACATAGAAAATATCCCTTTTCTATCTTAACGACTAATCTTGTCTCTCCATCACCTCTATTCATGTTACCATTATTGTTAGCAAATTTCCTAAGACTCTAAAAAAATACTCTCAAGATTCTCCATCAGCATAGCTTCCATGCAAGAAGAACTTGCTACTATTCATGCTGATACCACTTAGGACTTTAGTGTCCAAACCTTCTAATGTTAATATTATTGGCAACAAATGGGTATATTGCACCAAATTCTAAGAATATGATATGATTGATTGCTTTAAAGCATGTTTAGTAGCTAAAGAGTTTTTCCCAAATTCCTAGACTTGATTTTGGTGAAATATTTAGCCCTTGTCAAGGCTACCATTAGTCATCTCATCCTCTCACTTGTCAAGAATCTCTTCCTAATTGGTTATCTCTTTGAGAATATTTTCATGAAACAATCTCCTAGATTTGTGAAAAAAATCTGCCTGCATTGTGTTTGTATTCTACAATAGTCTATATATGACCTTAAACGAGCCCCTTGTGCTTGGGTTGCTAAACATTTGTCGAAAATCTTTTTTTTTGTTTTAAATTCAGTCACGCTGATAACTTTTTATTCATTCATCATGCTTACTTATCTTGTCCTCTTTCTTGTTAATCTTGATGACATAATTCTTATTGGTAATGACCTCTTTTTTATATCTTATCTCATTACTTGACCGAATGATGATTTCTCTTTGAAGTATTTATGCAATCTCAATTATTTTTTGGGGATAGAGGTCAAAAATTTTTCATTGCCCCTTTTCTTACTCAAACTAAATATGCACATGACTTGTTAGTTAAAACAAACATGCTTGATGCTACAAAAACAAATTCCCCCATTGCCCACAAACCTACTCTTCTTCCAGATGATGAGCATCTCACTAATCCTATAACTTACCAATGACTTTGTGTGTCCCTTCAACGTCTCACCTTAACTCGCCTTGATCATATTTATGCAGTAAACTTAGTCAATCAACACTTCCAAAATCAAACCATGGACTTTCAAGTAGTCAAACACATACTTAGTTGCATCATGGAAACCCTTACATGTGGTTTGAGATATTTATAATAAATTTCACTTACTTTTTATGCCTTTTGTAATGTAGATTAGGTAAGTCATTCTTTTAACTCAACACATTACTTTAATTTTTGCATCTTTCTTGAATCAAAATACATTAATTTTGCTTCAAATAAGTAACCTACTATCTCCAATTCTAGTGCATAAGTATAATATCACACCATAGTCACTAATGTTGCTAATCTCATGTGACTCCAATATCTTCTCTATGACATTGGCATTCAACCTGAACGTCACTCTCCTTCTTTATGACAATCAAAATGTTATTCACACTTATTTCATAATCATATTTTTTATGCTTGCATCAAACACATTGAAATTAACTATCATTTTATTCATGGAAATGCATCAATTTAGATTCCAAGAAGTAACCTACCATTTCCCACTCTAGTGCATAAACATAATATTGTGCCATGGTTACAGGTGTCAATCGGGCCGGGTCGGCCCGGCACGAGGCACGGCACGGTTCAGCCTTGCCTGGGCCGGCCCGGCACGGAAAAATTCCGTGCCCGGGCCCTTGCCGTGCCCGGGTTAGGCGCGTGCCTTGCCGTGCCATGCCCGGCCTGAGCCGTACCGTGCCGTGCCTGGCCTGAGCCGTGCCGTGTCGTGCCCGGCCTGAGCCGTGCCGTGCTTGACCCGGCACAGTTTGGCACCCGGCACGGCACCCCGGCATGGGTTAGTCCCATGCCGGGTGTCCCGTGAGCCTGACCCCAGGAAGCCCCTCCCGCAAAAAAAAGACCGCGGGTCGGGTCTGATTCGACCCGACCCGCGGTCTTCCCGTATCCCAAACCGCTCGGACAAGCAAGCCCGAGCGGGCCAGGCAAGGCACGGCACGGCCCGCCGTGCCTACGGGCCAGTCGGGCTCGGCTATTTTAAAAGCATGCCGGGCCGGGCACGACACGGTACAGGAATCGTGCCATGCCCGGCCCGGCATGGTAGCACGAACGTGCCCTAAAAAAATGGGTCAGGCCGTACCAGGCCGGCCCGTTTGACACCTCTAGCCATGGTCACTACTGTTGCTGATCTCATGTGACTCCAATATCTTCTCCATGACATTGGCATTCAACTCAAACATCAACCTCTCCTTTTTTGTGACAATCAAAATGTTATTCACTTATTACATAATCAAATACATTTATTTGATGCAAGCATGAAACATATGATTATGTAATAAGTGAATAACATTTTGATTGTCACAAAAAAGGAGAGGTTGATGTTTGGGTTGAATGCCAATGTCATGGAGAAGATATTGGAGTCACATGAGATCAGCAACAGTAGTGACCATGGCTAGAGGTGTCAAACGGGTCGGCCCGGCACGGCCCGGCACGAGGCACGGCACGGTTCGGCCGTACCTGGGCTGGCCCGGCACGGTTCGGCCGTACCTGGGCTGGCCCGGCACGGTTCGGTCGTACCTGGGCTGGCCCGGCATGGTTTTTAACCATGCCCGGTTAAAAACCGTGTCGTGTCGTGCCTCGCCCGAGCCGTGTCGTGCCTCGCCCGAGCCGTGTCGTGCCTCGCCCGGCACGGCACGCCGGCATGGGTTCTTCCCGTGCTGGTTTCACGCGAGCACGCGTGGGCGTGACCCGTCCCCTCCCAAAAAAAAGACCACGGGTCGGGTCTGATTGGATCCCGACCCGCGGTCTTGACTCCCGACCCCGCACGGCTCGGCCTGCCGTGCCTACGGACCGTGCCGTGCCCGGATGGTTTTAAACCGTGCCGTGCCCTGATGGTTTTAAACCGTGCCGGGCCGGGCCCGGCACGGTTCCTGTACCGTGCCGTGCCTGGCCCGGCACGGTGGCATGGTCATGCCCTAAAAAAATGAGCCGGGCCGTGCCGGGCCAGCCCGTTTGACACCTCTAAATACATTGAAATTGACTACCATTTTATTCATATAAATGTCATGTTCAGCACCTTTTAACTCTGTCGACATCTTTCCTCTAAACAAATTGTTGATATTTTCATGAAAGTTTACAATACCTCTTATTTAATGACTTTCAATAGAAGTTTAGCACTTATTTTACTGCATTGCCATGCTTGAAGGGTTGAAAATGAACACACTACGAATAAAACCTAAATAAAGATATAGCAAAGAAATATTTTAAGAGATGACTATCGCCAGCAACAATCTTCATTTTACTAAAATATCTTTTTAAATTTTCTATTTTCCTAGAATCATAATCAGGATAGTATATTTGGTTCAAAAACATGTCCTTTCTTTCCATATTTTATTTTCTAGCCGTTGCCTTCTTAGGGCATAAAAATATATGTAATACTGCAAATTAAACAAACAAATAATTATTTTTTCTTTCAATCATGATTTAAGATTACCTTTATCACATATAGATGTGTCAACCGGGCCAGGCAAATTTCGTGCCCGGGTTATGCACGAGTCGTGTCATGTCGTGACGTGCCTGACCCGGCATGGTTCGGCCCGTGGCACGGCTCACCGGCACGGGTTCATCCCGTGTCGGTTGTCCCCCGAGCCCGATCCCGCAATCACCCCTCCCGCAAAAAAGACCGCGGGTCGTGTCTGATTGGACCCGACCCACGGTCCCACGAGGCCCGAACCATACGGCCAGGCCGGGCCCAAGTAGGCCTGGCACGCACGACCTGCCGTGCCTGCGGGTCGTGTCGGGCTCGACTTTTTTAAACCGTGCATGGCCCGGCCCGAAGGCAGGCTCGTGCTCAAAAAAAATGGGAGGGGCTGGGCCAGCCCGGCCCGTTTGACACCTCTAATCACATATATGTAACTTTATATGTACATGTATATCATTCATAACATCCACATATAAATATATACATAATATATAACAACATCAATATATCTATATATATTTATAATTTGAATACATATATGCGTATGCATATATACATATGATGTTGTGTGTGTGTGTGTGTGTGTGTGTGTGTGTGTGTGCATTAAATTTGCAAGATACATACACACACACACATTTATTTAAAAACAATGCATATTAATTTAGTTTTATGAAGATTTTTTGCAATGTAAGTGGTGATTGAAGAATTCTTGGACATTATCTATTACATTTGAAAGAGGTATAATACTATTTGATATATTTTCAATGATAATTACTTGACATTTGTTAGAATAATTTTTGATCGACTTAAAAGTTTTCCATAAAATGTCATGAAAATCTGAATTTTTTAACTATTTTGTTTAAAAAGTGATAAATATTCATTATTTTTATCCTTTTATATTTTTTATATATTGGTTATTTATTTTCAAATCATTTTAGGACAACCTTTTATGACTTCAAAAATTTATGAATATATTTTTATTTTTTAAAAATTCTACATGTTCATATTTTAGTTTTATATAAAATATTTAAATCATAAAAAGTGTATGTTGTTTAACTTTTTACTAGCAAGTGTAACAAAAGGTTTTTCTCGTATTCAAAATGAACAATAATTTGTGGACATGTATAAAAATATTTATATTTCTATTTTGATGAAGTAGGCTTGATTTTATGATGTCAAATATCAATGAATTGTTTTGGAATTATAATAAAATCAAGTGTCATAAAGCAAATTTTAAAATATATCAAAGTAAATCATATATCATTAAAACTCATATATCATTAAACAAATGTTTGATATTATTGAATATCATTGAAAATTATCAATTTGTATAAAAATCCAACAAATAAAAGTGGAGATCATTGATATGTGGGGAAAAGTCAACTATGGGTGGGTGAAGATTCATCTTGCTTGCTCTTTCATTTGAGAGCTCCTCTTGCTCATTTATAAAAGAGTTTTTTTTTTTCATTTTTTTATCATCCAAATCTTAAGTGTTATTAGTTTGTATTTTATTTTATTGTTTATTTTTTTTCATTATTTCTTATGAATTTTTGATTTCAAATTATTTGATGTATGTTTTATTTTTGTAACACCAACACATATAATTTAATCATGAACTATAAAAAATATGTTAACATATCTTACATACTTATTGAAAATGATTGAAATTGATCAAAAAATTTTATATGCAATAATAAAAAGTCATATCATTTATACAATTTGAATGTGATTGAATATCATGGAATTGTCATCAAATGCTACCAAACATATTCAATCCTTCACAATTAATACCAAGAGAATCATTGAATATTGCTCATTGAAAGAATATTATATATTATTAAAAAGTTACATAATATCATTGAAACTAAATAGATTTAATATCAAAAAATAATTATCAGTAGATTTCATTAAATATACATTTTAAAAAGACATCAAATAACATTGAATATGTCAGGATGTACAATAATGTATTAATGTTATTTGATTTATGGAATATATAAAATTAAGTCATTTTTATCTTAAGATATGAATATATTCATATATTCATATTTTATAAATGAATAACTAGTTATCATCTTTATTGTTCTAGATATGAATATGAGTTAATTCAAATGAGTTAGAGGTAAGTTCTAAGTTAGAGCAATAAGAATAACTTGTTAAAATATTTAGACATCAATTATTGTTCTACTTTTTTAGAGGATATGAAGAATCTAGATACATTAACTTTGTAAAAATTATATACAACTTTTTTCGTAATATCTAAAATGTATCGTGATTTTATGATCTTTACTGTGTTTATTGTATATTAATGTCTATCGTATTTATGATTGTGAATATTATTCTAGATAGGAAAATCAAATTACAATCAATATTATCGAAAATTCATTCTGATAGAAAGATTAAGATAATATATAGATGAGTCTTCAGGATCAAATTCCTACATTACATTAAAATACATATGATGATGTATATGATAAAATTTAAAGTTGTACAGATCATAACAGTTAGATTGAAAATGATCCTATAATTTTTATCATTATATGACTTAATTATTTGTAATATTTTTTATGTTTGAGTTTTATTTTGAAAGATTATGCTACCATTTTTTATTTTATAAGTATTAATAATAATTTTAAATTAAAGAATTTTTTTAATGTTATTTAATTTTTTTAATTCATAATTTTAAATTTTTTATATACTAGGTATGTATGTATATATTTTGTATTTACATTATGTATACATGTATCTACACAATAATTTCTATCTATATACAATGTGTATATGTATATATTCAATATGAGTGTATATACACATTGTATGTACATTCTATATACATTATGTAGGTATTTTTTATATTGTAATACACAATAATTATATTATGTGTATATATAGATACACATAACAATTAACACATCTATGTTATGTACAATATATTGATATAATGATGCCATCATGCTCAGCACTTGCCACATGCACACACTGTCCATGAGAGATTGCCCACAAGAGTCTAGAGTCCAGGGCTTGGGCCCTTGTGAGGTGGACCAGGTGCCATGGCCAGGCCCTGACAAGGGCATGGCTAGCTTTCCTGGTTCAGACCTAGGCTATTCTGGGCTGGGCATGTGTCGGGCCAACCAATAACCATTTTCATCACAATTGTTGGCAAAGATTTTCATGAGAACTATCTCTGGAGTATCTTAATTTCTTTTTTATATTAAGTTTGTGGTAATGGATATATATAATATTCATTATATTTATTGCACTATTTTAATTTATGTATTTTTTATTTCACTTGTATCTAGTCTAGGTAGTGTAGTGCTTATATTGACGGCATGCTCCAAACACTTTTACTTTTGTTCTTTAAAAAAAACATCAGGTGTCTTGGGCAATCTCCAACATGTTAGCTAAAATGATGGTGGTGGTAGCGGCAATATCACTTTTATTTCCCATGCTTTGATATCATGTTCAAAAATATAAATACATGCGTTTAGGTGCCTCATTTCGAATGCAACCAAACCTATAAAAGCGACCAAGTACAATGCCGCACAGAAAAAGAAGTACATGATGAAAATTTATCTTCGAGAGCATGTTAGATTTATAAGATAGAAAGCATGTTGTGATTGAATTAGCATCAAGGTCATTGGTGATTGTATTATTTTGTTTTGCACGTGTTGTTTTTTTTGTTTTGTTTTGGAAGATAAAAATTCTATTTGTCTTGGCATGTACTATTCTAATTTTCACCCAGCAACTTTTTTTATTTTCGATTTGTCAATTAGTTTTGATAAAGTCTAAAGCCTGTTCAATTTTTTAATGATATTAGGTTTCTACTTACGATGTAGAGTTAGATGTTCTGGCAGTGCAATACTAGGCCTCGTGTGCTAACTCTTGTGGTGTACTGATCTTTCTTTTCATAGTCATGTGGCGCATGAAATGCACTGTATATGTACGTATACCAAGTATATACGTACATATATACTGAGTATATACAGATGTATATATCGAGTATGTACATAAGTGGGTGCATATATTTATTTGTAGACATGTATATATTGTCATACATACACAACAATTTACACACATACTTTTGAATATATAATTGCTCGGGCTGGTTTTGTCATCATCGTGCATTGCTTACTGATGCATGTAATAAAAGTCATGGATATTAGATTTTCTCTAAATATGTGAAATGAAGATATTTCTGGTCCAGGCCAACCAGACAAATAGAGGTTGGCCTTAAAAATATTAGTAATTGTGTTGATATGCAATTATCACATGTTAAAAAATGAACGTATGAGTAAATAAGTTTTCTTGCTCTTGGTTCTGCAATGATTGGTTCTAATTATACTAGGGCTTAGGATGATGATGATGATGATGATGATGATGAAATTTGTGTAGTGTCATGTAATTCTAGTCCAGGAGGAATATCGAGTCCTATTTTGGGAAAAGCAGCTCGCCGCCTCATCAAAAATACAATCTCAAAATGAGTGGCTGGGAGGGAAGTTCACTAGTTGAGCATATCACTCACACCAAGCGGGAGCGGTGTCGTCTACGATAGTTGTGGCAGCAGCTACAGAAGCAGCGACGGCGAAAGCGGCAGCGGCGATGGTGGCGCTAGTGGCGGAGGTGGTACCAGTGGCAGCGGTGGCGCTAGTGGTGGTGGCAATGGCAGCGGCAGCAGTGGTAGGAGTGGCAATGGCTGCGGCATTATTAGCAACAGCAACAAATATAGTATATACATATGTATAATACTATTGTATTTAATGTAAATTTATACTGAGTATATTCATACTCAATATATATGTACACATAATATTGTAGTTTTTATGTACATATATTATAGTAATATATGTACGAGTTAAATGCTAGTATATATGTGCATATATACTACTATATTATATATTTATAAAAATATATCTTTTTTTATTTATTTTGATTAGATTAAGTGGTTTTAATTTCTTATAGATATGGTATCGCATTGTTCCCCATACAAAGCTTGTATAAGTGAAGGGATTTTTCACTAGACATGATGCACCGTGACTCGGACAGCTTTGCTGCAGCAAAAAGTTGGTGATCAGAGGAGGGGGAGATAAAGGAACGTCAATGCAGGGATAAATTATACTTTATGCACTATCAGAAGATAGATCGAAGAATAAGATGTAATAAAATTTTGTTATTTTTATTGTTTTAATTATGTAAAATATTATATTAGAATAAGTTATTAAATGATTTATTTTTAATTATTAATTATCATTTATAGTTTCTATTTTTATTCAATTTAATATAAAAATATTAAATTATTTAATTAAATTTTTGATGAAGCTGTATGACTTTCAACTTTAATTTGTATTTGTTCATGTATATAATACCTATTTTTATATATCTGTGAATATGTTTGTGTGTCCCCTAATTTTTTGGGTAGAGTTTTAGCCTATTATAGCTATGTAAAAGAATTGGCTGGTCCTCCATGGTGCTGGGAACAACACCTTGGCTTATGAAGCTATGAGATGAACCAAAAAAATTAATTCCATGCAAAATCAGGTTTATTCTTGACACTCTTATTTTGTGCAGATCCTCATCGTCGTAGTTTAGATCCGTGTCATCATAGTTTAGATCTATGACTGCTTGTTATCGGTTATCAATTTGTAAATATAGTATGTTATGCTCCATTTGCAGCTGTAATAATGTTTTATATCTGTGTGGAGTACCAGAGGAAAAAGAACTAAAAATGCTGACCATGCCTGAGAGACCTATATGCATGTTTTTTAAGTCCTAGATTATTCTCTTCTGTTGTCTTTGATGGCATGTGTATTTGCATTCAAGTACATGTGTGTGTGTCATTCAAGGCTATGTGAGTATATATACATACATATATTACTGTAGTATATACGTACATATATACTTGGTATAAATGTACATATATATTGAGTATATATATACGTATATACTGAGTATATAAGTACATATATACCGAGTATATATGTTCATATATACTTAGTATATTTGTACGTATATACTCAGCATATAGATACATATATAATGTAGTGTATACATATGTATATACTTGGGATATAAGTACTTTTATACTGTAGTATATACATACATATATACTGAGTATATAGATAAGTGCGTGCATATATTTATTTGTAGACATGTATATATTGTAATTCATACACACCCATTTATACACAGACACACTTTTGAAGATATAATTACTCAAGCTAGTCTGGTCATCATCGTGCATTGCTTACTCATGCAGGTAATAAAAGCCATGGATATTAGATTTTTTTCTAAAGCTGTGGGATGAAGATAATTGTGGTCCAGGCCAGCCAGGCAGATTGAGGTTTATCTTAAAAATCATTGTAATTGTGTTAATATGCAATTGTCACATGGTACAAGGTGAATGTATGAGTAAATAAGTTTTCTTGCTCTTGGTTCTACAATGATTGGTTCTAATTGTACTAGGGCTTAGGATGATGATGATGATGATGCTCGTGTAGTGTAATGTAATTCCGGTCTAGGAGGATTATCGGGTCCTATTTTGGGAGAAGCAGCTTGCCACCTCGTCAAAAACTCGCTTAATCTCAAAACAAGTGGTTGGCAGAAAAGTTCATCAGTCGATCATCATTGCCTGCCCCAATTTTATTATCAGCGGTGGTAGTGGCGGCGGTGGCAGCAGTAGTGGTGGCAATGGCAGTGGTTGCAGTGGGGGCGACGGTGGCAGTGGTGGGAGGAGCGGCAGCGGCAGTAGCAGTGACAGCTACAACAACAACAATTGTGGTATATACGTACGTATATACTCAATTTTTACGTACATATATTACTGTAGTATTTTATGTACATATACTGAGTATATTTATACTCAGTATATATGTACACATATAACTACAGTTTATATGTACATATACTTCAGTAATAAATGTACTAGTGAAATGCTAGTATATATATACATATATACTACAGTATTATATATTTATCAAAACATAATTTTTTTTTATTTTGATTTGATTGAGTAGCTTAAATTTCTTATAGATATGGTACAACATTGTTCCCCATATAAAGCTTGTAAAAGTAAATGGATTTTTCACTAGACATTACGTGTCGTGACTCGGACAGCTTTCTCGCATCAAAAAAATGGTGATCGGAGGAGTAGAGGGAGAGAAAGCAATGACAATGCATGGATAGATTATACATTATGCACTGTCAGTAAATACATTGATGAATAAGATATAATAAAATTTTGTTATTTTTTTGTTTTAATTATGTAAAATATTGTATTAGAATAAGTTATTAAATGATTTTATTTTTTGTTAATTATAAATTATCATTTATAGTTCTAGTTTTTATTCAATTTAATATAAAAATATTAAATTATTTAATTAAAAAAATTTAAAATAAATTAAATACTGAAAATAGTTTTGATATAAAAATAGCTAGGGAAGAACCTCTTGCTAAATTAGCTAGGAAAAAATATCTTGCTAAATTAGCTAGGGAATTTTCCAAAGCTAATTAAATTGGGATATATTTATTTTAGCATGGAATTTTTTTCCGTGCTAAATTTATTTTGCTAGGGACTATTTCTGTCGCTAATATTTAGCGACTAGCACTTTAGCTTAGGAAAGCTTCCATCGTTACATCCATTTAGTAATGGAAACTCTCATTTATCTTGCTAATTTAGCTTGGGAAATTATTATGTTTTAGCTAAGGATATTTCCATCACAAAATTATTAGCAAGGGATACTTTCTGTCACTAAATTTTAGCGGCGAGGAATTTAGATTGGGAATGGTTCCATCGATAATCCGTTGCTATATCCCATTTAGAGATGAAAACGACCATTTTAGCTTGGGAATTGTCCCTAGCTATATGGAATTTTTTTTGTAGTATTCTTCTTATTCTTGTTATTCTTCTTATTATTCTTTTTCTTCTTATTATTCTTATTATTCTTATTCTTCTTATTCTTCATATTCTTCATATTCTTTTTTTTCTTCTTATTTTTTATTTTTCTTATTCTTATTATTTTTATTATTCTTCTTTTTAGTGTTATTCTTGTTATTCTACTTATTCTTCGTATTCTTCTCATTCTTCTTATTCTTCTTAATCTTCTTAATCTTCTTATTCTTCTTAATCTTATTATTCTTCTTATTCTTCTTATTCTTCTTATTCTTCTTATTCTTCTTATACTTCTTATTGTAATTATTCTTCTTATTTTTTTTCTTCTTATTCTTCTTATTCATTTTATTCCTCTTATTCTTCTTATTATTCTTATTCTTCTTATTCTTCTTATTCTTCTTATTCTTCTTATTCTTCTTATTCTTAATATTATTATTATTTTAATTATTCTATTTATTCTTCTTATTCTTCTTTTTATTCTTATTTTTCAAATTATTATTATTCATCATATTCTTTATATTTTTCTAATTCTTCTTATTCTTCTTATTTCTCTTTTTCTTCTTATTCTTCTTATTTTTCTTATTTTTCTTATTCTTCTTATTCTTATTATTCCTCTTATTCTTCTTATTCCTCTTATTCTTCTTATTCTTCTTATTCTTCTTATTCTTCTTATTCTTCTTTATCTTCTTATTCTTCTTATTCTTCTTATTTTTCTTATTCTTCTTATTCTTCTTATTCTTCTTATTCTTATTATTATTTTGATTCTTCATTTTCTTCCTATTTTACTTATTCTTCTTTTTCTTCCTATTCTACTTATTCTTTTTTTTCTTCTTTTTCTTCTTATTATTCTTTTACTTATTATACTTCTTATTCTACTTATTCTTCTTATTTTTCTTATTCTTCTTATTTTTCTTATTCTTCTTTATCATGTTATTCTTGTTAGTCTAATTTTTTTAAAGTTTGTTTTATTATTGTAACCCTCTTTTTTGGCGGAGGAATACCATTTTTACAAACTACGTCTACCCTTTCCCCTTTTACGACCATTTTTCAAAAAAATAAAGCATCAAAACGGAACAAATACTGTGATAATATCAAAAAATAAATATTTCATTGATTGAGTTATGCGTTGAGCTGGAATTTAGATTAATCTACGTGCAAACCCTCTGGAAGTTCCCTTAGCCATTCTTATGCAAATCTTTAAGATTTTTGCTCTCCTCCCACCTTCCTCATCTTGAACTATCCTGGGCTTCACCTCCTTTCTCTTAGCTACTGATTCTGCCTTGGCAAATTGATGACCCATACTGAGTAGGCACCAACCTTGCAAGTTGACCGACGCAGACCCATAGACTCATGGGGACATTACCTGGCTGACATTTATACAAACACCTTGCCGAATTCACACAGGACCTCCTTACCGACTCTATAAAGAAGACCATCTTATACTCAAAGATTCACATACATAAATCATGATTTCCAACACATAATAGACAAACACGACTAGACCCTTAACAAATAATAATAAGAGACAAAATGCTTCTTAATTCCATCCAAAATCTGAGCTCGACGCAATACCTCAACCCTAAAAAAACTGCAAAAAATAGAAGCTGCAACTTTATACATTACTTTACCTGATGAAAAAATTATAGCAATCCAAGATAAACTATAATAACCAATACCCACCTTCTAATTCCTACAAAATAGGCGAGGCTTATATCCAGCATATACTTACGTGATCAATCTCATGAGGTATGACCTGCCAAACAATAATCTTATCCAAACACATATATTAATTTTTATATAAGCCAATTGATCTAATACTTCACCTGGGACTCCTAGATGATAAACCTGCAGGACAAACTATCCAGGCACGTATAGGGAAAGATTATGTTGACAAAAAGAAGACAATCCAAGCAAGAGGCTGCAAAGAAACAGTAGACTTACTCCCAATCTAGTCTAGCAGCCTACTAAAAAATGCAATAAGAGACCTCAAGTCAATTTTTCGTATGTCCATTATTAAAATCCTATTCTTTGCCCATCCTGATATATGGGAATCCGAGTTCATCGAGTTTTGCTAGACCTTTAAATTTATCTGGGAAATCACTTGTGCCAAAGATCACATCCCTTATAGATTTCCCTTCTTTGGCCAACCTATCCGCTAGAGAATTAGCCTCTCTGTAAATATGTTTAATGCTCGCATTCCTTTCTTCCATGAATATTTTAATGAAATCTATGTCTTCTTCATATTGCCAGAGCTTAAAATCTTTGTAAACAAGATCAACTAACAACTTAGAATCTACATGAATTTGGAAATCTTTAAGATTAAGCTCGCTACAAATTTGTAAGCCTTTATGGAGAGCTTTAATCTCTAAATATAATGCTGAGTTGACTTTAAACTTCATCGAAAATACTTTAACTACCCTTCCAAGCGAATCCCTTATTACGCCTACACCCCATGCAACCCCCATATCTCTGTTAAAACTTTCGTCTGTATTAAGAGTCATTTTACCTTTAGGAGGTTTCTCCCACTTAATGCATTTTATTCTCCGTTCTCTTTCTTTTTTGTGTGACAAGCCCCATTGATTTATCAATTGCATTGCTGGCTTATCAATCCTGGTTTTGATAGGGCTCGCCACTGAAATGCAAATAAGCTGTCTTTTAATATTGTTTATAATATCAAGTGAATTTATTCTAACATTATCAAATTTGCTCTTATTTCTATCCTTCCAGATACACCAAATAACTACCAATGGGATGTTATTCCTTAGCCAGATCCGAACTTTATTCCCAAAACTTACTCCATGCCAACTCAATAATCTATCTTTTAGCTTCTTACCTTGTGTGAATAATATTGATTTGGCTCCAGACTTCCTTAGCTATCTTACCAGTTGAGAACAAATCACACTTAGAAGCAATTTTAATACCTTTTCTTTGCACGTTATTATCAACCAGGGTAATTTCTAGGAGAGATCTCCATAATAAAATTTTCATTTTTTGTGGAGAATCATTCTCCTAGATCCATTTGAACAGCGGAGACTTCCTTCTTTTAGCTCTAAGATGCTCTTTAGCCGATTTTAAAGTGAATGTTCCTTGCGGATTGAGAGTCCACTTCCACCCGCTCTTATTTAATTTAGAGTGAGATTCGATAAAGTCTTTTTGATTCAATAACATTTTCCATGTCCTTGACGACTTTTTCTTGTTGTCCTCCTTTCCCCAGTTATATTTAACCTTCATAAATCTTGCCCAAGACTCTCATTCTCTTTCAGTTTCCACCAGCCATTGCAGGCCCATGCTTTAGAGGCCACATCAAAGCCGGTAAACCCTAGGCCTGCTTCTTCCTTTGGGTGACATAGTGTGTCCCATTTTAGCCAATGTAACTTAGCTTTGCCTATCCGCTTTCCCCATAAGAAATTCGCCATTTCTTTCTCCAATTTTTAAGCACTATTTTAGGCAGCTGGATGATAAATAAGATGTGTGATAGTGATCATTGAAGAACATGGGAGATGAGAGTAGCTTTTCCACCAAAGCTAAGTAGTTCCTCCTTTCATCCCGCGATTTTACCTCTTTTTTTTTCTAGAAGAAAACTGAGATACTCTTCTTTTAATCTTCCTTCGTATATTGGGCAGCCCAGATACATCAAAGCACCTTTTTTTGAATGAAACATGTGATCTCTTCAACTCTTTTAACCATTTTCACTGGAGCTTTTGAGGACATGATAAATTGACACTTCTTTTTATTCATGCATTGTCCCGTCTCCTCCTCCAGTGCCTGCAATAATTCCATAAAGTTAAATAAAGATTTCGTGCTAGCGTTAGTGAAGATAATAATGTCAACCGCGTAAGCCAAGCAACTTACTAATGGAGTCCCTCTTGGCTCCCTATATGTCAAAATATTTCCTTCTTGCATTCTCAATTTAAGATTTAAAGGGAGAAGTTCCAGATAGATATTAAAAAGATATGGGGACAAAGGATCTCCTTGCCTTAATCCACTTTCTGGTTTAAACTCATCTTTTTTATGTCCATTAATTATAATTCTTATCCACACACTTGAGATACATCTGAACAGTAAATCAGTCCAAAATTCAGAGAAGCCCATTTTTCTCATAGCTTAACATAAGATTGGTCATTCCACCATGTCAAATGCTTTTGAGAGATCCAATTTAATTGCCACGTTGTGCCCTCTGGTTTTAAGACCAATATTCCTCTGCTTCTCAGAGGCTAAGCCTATATTTTCCATCATTATTCTATTTTTAACTAAACCTGATTGCTCAGGAGAGATAATATTGGGAAATATATTACTTAGCCTATTCTGTATGAGTTTTTCTAGAATTTTATATACCACATTGCACAAACTAATCGGTCTAAAGTCCTCACATTTTTGTGGATTTTTAGACTTAGGTAATAAGACAATATAAGAACGAGACTATGATTTGGTAATTTCTGCACCTGCAAAAATAAACGAGATCGCGAGATGAAGATCCTTCTTAATGATATTCCAAGAATATTGAAAGAGGGCACTATTCTATCCATCTGGACCTGCTGCGCTATCTTTGTTCAAGCTAAATACTGCTTTCTTGACTTCTTCCTCTTCAGGGAATTCCTCTAGCATAATATTTTCTTCTGGTGTAATCTGACATTTTAATGCTTGCATTAGTAATAGGCCCTTTTAGATTAGTTTTTTGGACAAATGATTTTTAAAATATTCCTCTAAAGTGCTTTTAATTTCCTCTTCTTCTTCTATCCAATGCCCTTCAGGATTTTTAATGCCTGTTATTAGCTTCTTTTGAGATTCAGTTTTCGCCATAAAGTGGAAAAATTTTGTGTTCTTATCGCCTTCTTTAGCCATTTGATTTTCGATCTTTGTTTCCAAAAAATCTCCTCCATGTGTAATCTAAGTCTTAAGGTTTCTTCCGCTTTACTCAGCTCTTGCCTATATATATCATTTTGATTAATTTCGAATTCTTTTTCTTTGGCTACTACCTCCTCTTCTGCTTGGATAATATTTTCATTAATATTACCAAATGTATCTTTGTTCCATTTAACCAACCTAAATCTTAATCTATGTAGCTTCGTAGCTAGCACCTACAGAGGGTTGCTTGATGAGTGTTCTAACCATGATAATTCTACTGTCCTATCGAAGTCAGGGTGAAGGCTTCACATATTTTGAAAATTGAAGCTTTTCATCTCTTTCTGACAATTACGAAGGGATAATAGCAGTAGGCTAGATCCAAGCATGTTCTATTTAAAAATTTTTAGAGACATGCCTCCATGAACGGTTAGCCATCTTGCATTATATAATACTCTGTCTAATCTAGCCTAGATTACTCCCCGCTTCTTCTAGTTATTACACCATGTGTACTTTGATCCCAGGAAATCTGCTTCCATGAGATTCGTATTTGCAATAGCATCATTAAAATGAGCCATAGCCTATGCATCTGGTCTTCTTCCTCCTAGCTTCTCCCTCAGGTATCTGATAACGCTAAAGTCTCCTCCGATGATCCATGGGAGATCTACCCGAGCTATCTCGGCCATCTCCTGCCATAATGCCTTCTTTCCTTCCTTAGTTTTTTAGCGTATACGGCAGTAAAAAGTGTCTCTGAATTACCTATTTTAAAATGCAATAGCTGTTCTGTAGATTTAAGAACTACCATACCTAATCTTCCATTCCACAAAACCCAAATTTTCTCATTAATATTAGCCGTATCATTATTGAACCCCATTTTAATTTTATAGTTATCTAATTTTTAATATCCACCATATGTTCTGATAGGACCACAATTTTTGCTTTATGAATTTTTATTAGTTTCTTAATCCTATTTAAAGAGGGCTTATTTGCCACCCCTCAGATATTCAAATAAATACAACTATCCATTATTAGTAGATCTCGCTTGCGCTCTGGTTGTGCATTTAGACTCATATTTCATATTTAAGTATTTTTTTCCTGTTTCTAGAAGATTTTACAGAACTAGAGCCGCTTACCTGGGCCCTATTGGTGCCAATTCTGCCCAATTGGAGTGCCAGTATTCTTACTTCTTCCATCGCTTCCTCCCTTGTGTACGAATGCCATTTATTTGTTGCTATATTAACATCCTCATTCAGCCTGGACCTATACATGATGTCATCCATCTTTGAATGAGGGAAGAATTCACAACTTTTATAGTCATGCTCTGTTTCTGAAAAATCTAAAACATCTTGATCTATCCAGCTGAAATCTGTATCACTGTCAATTATTAGAGATTTATGCTAGATTCTTTTAACATCTTTTTATCTCCGAGGTAGATTTCTTTTTGATTTTTTTTTCTTCTCCTTCCGAAACAACCAGCCTAACTTCTGTTCTTCACTTGTTCTGGACTCTAACATCACCCATTTTATCATATCTCCTCACTTGAAAACACTTCCATAGCCTTCTCCTTTAGTGTACCTCTCAAGTTCTCCCTCAGAAACATAGTTTCCCCCTCTTATATACTCTGCTTACATGCCTTATGGAACCATTGTATAATGGGACTTCTTCCTCCATTCTCCCCATCCCTTATCCCCTGTTCAATGCCTCCTTAATAATCATGCTAGACTTACTCTTCCACTTTTTAGTCTACTTATTCTTCTTAATCTTATTATTCTTCTTATTATTTTATTCTTCTTATTCTTCTTATTATTTCTTATTCTTCTTATTTCTTCACTATTCTTCATATTCTTCTTATTTTCTTATTTTTCTTATTCTTCTTATGCTTCTTATTCTTCTTATTCTTCTTATCTTCTTATTATTTTTATTATACTTATTCTTATTATTCGGCTAAATTCTTCTAATTCTTCTTGTCTTCTTATTCTTCTTATCCTTCTTATTCTTCTTATCCTTCTTATTCTTCTAATCCTTCTATTCTTCTTATCCTTCTTATTCTTCTTATCCTTCTTATTCTTCTTATCCTCTTATTCTTTTTATCCTTCTTATCCTTCTTATTCTTCTTATCCTTCTTATCCATCTTATTCTTCTTATTCTTCTTATGCTTCTTATTCTTCTTATTCTTTTATCCTTCTTATCATTCTTATTCTTCTTATCTTTTTATTCTTCTAATCCTTTTTAATTCTTATTATTGTTCATATTCTTCCTTATTCTTCTTTTTTTTTATTCTCCTTATACTTTTTATTTTTCTTATTCTTTTTATACTTCTTTTTTTTCTTCTTATTCTTCTTATTCTTTTTATTCTTATTATTTTTCTTATACTTTTTTTTTCTTTTTATTTTTCTTATTATTATTTTTATTTTCATATTATTCTACTTATTCTTCTTATTCTTTTTATTCTTCTTATTCTTTTTACTTCTTTTTATTCTTCTTATTCTTCTTATTCTTCTTATTTTTTATAGTATTATGATTCTTCATATTCTTCTAATTCTGCTATTCTTCTAATTCTTTTTATTCTTCTATTTTCTTATTCTCTAATTCATCGTATCTTCTTATTTTTCTGATTTCTTATTATTCTTATTATCTTATTATTCTTTTTATTCTTCTTATTCTTCTTATTCTTCTAATTCTACTTATTCTTCTTATTCTTCTAATTCTACTTATTCTTCTTAGTCTTATTATTCTTCATATTCTTCCTATTCTTCCTATTCTTCATAATCTTCTTATTCTTCTTATTCTTCTTATTCTTTTTATTTTTTTTATTCTCTATTCTTATTATTCTCATATTATTCATTATTCTAATTATTCTAATTCTTCTAATTCTTCTAATTCTTCTAATTCTTCTTATTCTTCTTATTATCTTATTCTATTATTCTTCTTATTCTTCTAATCTTCTTATATCTTCTTATTCTTATCTTCTTCGTTATCTTTAATATTTCTTATCTTATTATTTTTCTTTTTCTTATTATTCTTCTTATTATTCTTTTTCTTATTATTCTTCTTATTATTCTTTTTCTTCTTATTCTTTTTTTTTTTTTTGGAAAGTTTGTTAATTAATAAAAAACCCTCTCTTTTGGGGAGGGATACCATTTTTACAATCTAGAACTATCCTTTTTTCCCTTTACACCCTTAAATAAAAAAATAAAACAATACACATTTGCTTGAAGTAAATCTATTTGTCTTATCTCTAAATGCATCACTTAACTTTGCTTCTTTATATTATCTCTTTTTCTTGAAGTTGGGCCTATTTATCTTTTATTACTCTGACACTTATCCTTTTTGTTGGCCCCTTTCTTATCTATAACCAGCTTGTCATCCTTCTTTTGATTAAATTTTGGCAACCTCTCTACTATTTTGTTCATATTTCCTTTCCTCTACCATCTATTATCTATGCATTTGACCCTGCAAATTAGACACAAGGCCAAGAACATAGAAACTACTGATATCTACCAGCAGCAAATCCATTCACTACCCATTGTAGATAGTTTTAATGCTTGATAGCCTCTAAGCCTCATACACATTTGATAACTGCTCTTCTAGTTGTGCTTATCTATCTTCATGAATTTAATAAAATTTGACAGCATTCATTTTCGCTTAACCTTCTTTGCCTCATGTATGCATTTTGACTATCTCCCCTACACCACAAGCCAAAACATAGAAAATAGGTAAATATAATTTAATTTATTTCTGGCCAATGGTGTTGCTTTATTTTGGTAGCCTCACTCTCTGCCTTATATTTCTTTGCAGCCCCTCCACTTTAAAATACATTAAGTACAGTTTCATGCATTACTTAATATAGCAGACCATCTATAATAGGCCATTTCCATATCCTTTCATCTTGACTTATACCTGTAAACCTAAAAACCAAACTAGAGCAATATTATTTATAATTACCCTACATGACCGGGGAGATCAAACATCAGCTATTGCTTTTGAATTCTAATATACGGAAATTCTAATTTATTTAATATCATTACGCCTTTATATTTCTCTGGTATATCATCTCCCTCAAACTCTTGTAATCCCTTCTTCAAGTCCTCTTTGGCTAAGCTACCTGCTACAACATTAGTTTTTCTATATATATATATATATGCATAATTTCCCCTTTTATGCCGGTTAAAAGACTCTTAATTGTCCCTATCTATTCTTCATACTGCCACATTTGTATCTTATTCTTAACCAGATTCACCAGTATACTAGAATCCACATGTACTCTTAAGTTACTATAAGAGTTTCTTTGCATATTTTAAGGCCTTTATGTAAGGCTAAAATTTATGCATGCAAGGCTGAGGATGCTTTTTCTTTCATTGTATAAGCTTTTATAACTTTACCCTACTCATTTCTTATCACCCCTCCTCTCCATGTAATCCCATGTCCTTGTTAAAACTACCATCTATTTTTAAAGCAAGCCTTCCCCATGAAGGTTTTTCCCAACACACAGTTCTAACCTCAAAGATTTTTTTCTTAATTGCATGTAATCCCCATATCATTCTTTTTTCATATTCCATTTCCATGTTTCTAAGTTTTAGTGGGAATCCTGCAGATACCCACAACCAATCTTTTTTAAGTTCTTCTATTATAAGCTTAGGATTCATTTTAATATTTTCAAACCTACTTCTATTCCTGACTTTCCACAAATTCCAGACTGTAATATATGGAATGTAATCCCTTAGCCAATTACATATTTTATTCTTTGTGTGGCTTTTCTTCTATCTCATTAGTCTTTCCTTGATATCTTCTAACTTGTTGCTTACTTGTGCATTTATCCCCACATATTCCAGATTTCCACTACTACTTTCCCTGTTGAAAATAAATGATTTTTTCTTTCTATGCTAGTAAAACAGCATTCACACCAGGAAGCTAATTTTACTCCCTTCAACTGAATATTCCAGTCCATGAGAATAGCATTCGATAAGAGCTTCCACATGAATACATTCATTTCTTGTGGGATTTCTTTCAGCCAGGCTCCTTTAAAAACTTCTTGATTAATTTTTTATTTTCTTACTAAAATTTTTGCACTTTTAAGCGTGAACTTCCTTTATGGATTTAGAGTCCATCTTCATACATTGTTGATTAGGCATGCAATTCTTTCGACTAATTGTTTTGTTTAAGCATCATGTTCCAATTTTTAGATGCTTTTTTATGGTTCTTACATGTTTTATTTTCTGATGCATATCTAGTTTTCATATAGCTCGCCCATAGGCTATCATTCTGCTTGAGCCTCCACCAGTTCTTACATGCCCAGGCCTTGGCCATATCATTTAATTTATTCAAGCCTAGACCCACTTCCTCCTTTAAACTGCATATATCTTCTCATTTTTTCCAATGTAGCTTATTTTTTCTTGATTTTTTATCTCATAGAAGTTAGTCATTTCCTTTTCTAAGCTGTTCAAGATCTCTTTGGTGGTTGTAAAGACATTAAGATGTGTGTTATAGTTCCTTGAGGACTTGTTTAATTAATGTGATTCATCCCGCCATACTTAACATATTCTCCTTCCATCCCACTATTTCTCTTAATTTATTCATTAAAAATTATTAGATATTCTTCTTTCAGTCTACACTCGTATATAGGACAACCCAAGTACATTAAGACCCCTTTACTCGACTCAAAGCCCGTAATGTTTTTTACTCTTTGAATTATCCTTTAAGGTGTTTTCCTTGAAACCACAAATTGGCAATTATTTTTATTAAGTTGTCCCATTTCTTCCTCTACTGTGTCAAATAGCTTCATCATATTCTTTAGTGATTTGCTCCCGACATTTATAAAAACAATTAAATCATCCGCATAAGCTAGGTAGCTTGCATTTGGAGTATGTATAGGTTGTTTAAAGCTAGTAATATTGTCCTTCATTTTTCTTATTAAACTTGTTATTAACAATTCCATATATATTATTAAATAATAATGGAGATAAGGATCCCCCTGTCTAAGTCTCCTAACTGGCTTAAATTCACCACATGCCACCCCATTAATTAGAATTTTAACTCAGGCGCTAGAGATGCATCTATACATTAAATCTATCCAAAATTCCAAAATCTGATTTTCCTCATCGTGTAACATAAAATGTCTCATCCCACTTTGTCAAAATGCTTTAGAAAAATCTAATCTCATAACTACATTATGACCCCTAACTTTGGCCCCTATTTCTTTCAATCAATTCTACAGTTAAATTAATATTTTCCATCATTAATCGATTTTTAAAATCATGCTTGTTTTATCGAAATAATGGAGGGAATTACGCTATTTAGTCTATTCTACAGGACTTTTGTTAAAAAATTATACACCGAATTACATAGACTTATAGGTCTATAATCTTCAATTTTTTACGGATTATCTTTCTTGGGTATCAATACAATATATAAGCTGGCCCATGATTTTGCGATTTCTGCTAATGCAAAAACCCGAGCAATTGCAACCGTCAGGTGTTTATTTATTATATTTCAGGTTTGCTGGTATAAACCATTATTTCATCCATCTGGACCCATTGCACTATGTTTATTTCAACTAAAGACTGCAGATTTTATCTTCTCCTCTCTAGGGCACTCTTCTAGTAGTTTATTTTGTTCTTCAGCTACTCTTTTTTCTATTTGTCAAATTAAGGAGTCATCCCTTTGTTGGGTGTGACCACAGAGGTGTCTTTTAAAATAATCATCCAAAACTTTTTTAAGTTTTCCTTCCTCATCTATCCACTTGTCAATATCATTTTTGATACCTTTTATTTCTTGTCTTTGATTTCTTAATTTCGCAACTACATTGAAAAACTTAGTGTTTCTATACCATTCCTTAAGACACATTACTTTGGCCCTCTGTTTCCAAAAAAATTTCTTCCATATGCAGTAATAATTTTAATTCCACATTTGCTTTATTTAAATTAATTCTAGAAGGTTCATCCTAATTATTCTCATGCTCTATTTCTTATTTACTCACTTTAGATTTGGTATCCTGAATATACTTGTTTATATTCCCAAATTTCTCTATCCCACCTACCAAGTTCAAATTTTAACTTACGTAATTTTATAGCTAGAACCTGCATGGGATTCCCATTTGTTGGCTCTTTCCCTGAGTTTCTTACTATTCCATCAAACTCTTTATTATTATTCTTATTCTTTTATTCTTCTTATTATTCGTATTCTTCTTATTCTTCTATTTTTTTATTCTTCTTTTTCTTATTATTCCTTTTATTCTTCTTATTCTCCTTATTCTCCTTATTCTTATTATTCTTCTTATTCTTCATATTCTTATGAATCTTCTTGTTCTTCTTATTCTTCTATATCTTCTTATTCTTCTTATTAATGTTATTCTTCTTATTCTTCTTATTCTTGTTATTCTTTTTTTTATTTTTATTTCTTTTATTCTTTTTATTCTTCTTATTCTTATTATTCTTCTTTTTCTTTTTATTATACTTATTCTTATTATTCTTCTTATTCTTCTTATTCATCTTATTTTTATGATTCATCTTATTCTTCTTATTTGTCTTATTCGTCTTATTCATCTTATTTTTATGATTCTTCTTATTCTTTTTATTCTTTGCATTTTTTTATTCTTCTTATTCTTCTTATTCTTCTTATCCTTCTTATTCTTCTTATCCTTCTTATTCTTCTTATCCTTCTTATCCTTCTTATTCCTCTTATCCTTCTTATCTTTTTTTTAAAGGTTTGTTTTATTATTATGTCATCTCTTTTGGCGGAGGAATACCATTTGTACAAACTAATACTACCCTTTTTCCCTTTTACACCCATTCTCAAAAAAGAAATAAAACCTAGCTCTATGAAATCATGCTTTTAACTCTCTTCATTTAAGTATGCATTATGAAGTATGTTTACTAATTTTGATGCAATTTTCTGGACTATTTTGTTCAAGTTGTGTTTGTAATCTTTTCCTGCCTTTCATAACTTGTTTGGCTCTTTGAATAGGAGTAACTATGCTTTTTCAATAACACTTCTCGGTACTACAATCAATTTGATAACTGTGTTTGTAATCTTTTCCTTTTTATCTTCTTATTCTTCTTATTCTTCTTATTCTTCTAATTTTTTTATTCTTCTTATTCTTCTTTTTTTCTTATTCTTCTTATACTTCTTATTCTTCTTATTCTTCTTTTTTTCTATTCTTCTTATACTTTTTATTTTTCTTATTCTTCTTGTTTTCTTATTTTTCTTATTCTTATTATTCTAATTACTCTTCTTATTCTTTTTATTCTTCTTTTTCTTCTTATTCTTCTTATTCTTCTTATTTTTCTTTTATTCTTATTCTTTATATTATTATTATTCTTCATATTCATCTTATTCTTCTTATTCTTCTTTTTCTTCTAATTCTTATTTTTCTTCTTATTCTTATTATTCTTCTTATTCTTCTTATTCATATTATTATTCTTATTCAACTTATTCTTCTATCTATTCTTTTTTTTTAAGTTATTATTATTATTATTATCCTCTCTTTTGGTTGAGGAATACCATTGGTGCAACATAAGAACTAGCGTTAACTCTTTTACAACCTTCTATTCAAAAAAATAATAGCAATGAAATTACACATAAAGTTGACTTAATCCTTTGTCCATTAATTGTTCTATTCTATTTCTTTGAAGTTAATCCATCCTATTTCTTCTACTTGCAAGTTGACCATGCTGCTTTAGAGGAAATTCTACCTTTCCTATTTTTTAGAGTCTTCCCTTGTGCAATCTATTCTACTTTGCTCAGCAACGGTATAATAACCTCTTTTTTTGTTTCTTTTGTGGTGACCGCATTTTGGTTCCCGCTTTAACCTCCGAGCATTTGCTCCTTTTAGCTCCTCCCCTTCTCTAGGAGAGGGTATTGTTCTTCAACCTATCCATTGTCTTTATAACCTTTTTTTTATTTTTTCTGACTTTGACACTTCCTACTATTTATGAAACCACAGAACACAAAAAAAAACAATAGACATTAATAGTGACAGCATACTACCTTTTGCTTTGTCCTTAATTAAACCTTTACTTCTTTTAGCTCATGTCCTCTTCGGACACTATTACATTATTTATTTTGTTTTATTTATATCCTTACAGTAAAAGAACCAGAAAAAATCAAATATATCCATGACATCAAACTATTTTTCATTGCTATCAACATAAATAAATATAGAATGCTGCATTTCTTATTTTTAAGAGTTATTTTAGCAGAGCACCTCCCATAGGGTCGTAATGAGCTAAGCTTGTAACATGATCTGATGTACTCATCCCACAGAATCGAGATGAGCATATCCTTTGTTTCTTTTAGCTCTTATCCTTGTCAATCATGATTGCATTATTTCCTTTGTTATATTTTTGTCCTTACATTTAAAAGAACCAAGGATAAAAACATATATATCAAACAATTTCTAACAGCACCAACACTACAATCTACATTAATAAATTTAGACTGCCCCAAACCTTGCTCTTTTTTATGCTTTCCTCGTAAACATAAGTCTAAGAGGTTCTTATGCTGCATTTCTTATTCTAGAAGTTATCATAGCAGAGCACATCACACAGACCGGGATGAGCTAAGCTTGTAACCTATTCTGATGTGCACATCCCACAAGACTGAGTTGTGTTGAGCCGAGGTTTCCACTTTCAAGAAATTTGTACAATAAAATGATAATATTAAAGTAATATATGTTAATATATATGATAATATAAAAGTTGTTAAACCACCATCTTTAAATTTCATAAATATAGGGAATGCAGTTTCATCTAACATGAGAATGCCACTATATTTATTTGGGATAGTATGGGCTTCAATGTCTAGATTTTCTAATTTTTCTCCATATTTAGCTAAATTATCAGTAGCTTGATTGCATTCTTTAAAAATATGTTATATATTGCGGTTTAATTCCATTACTAGTTGATTAATTTTCTCTATCTCATTTATATATTTTTATAGAAATTTTTGACTTTTAATTATACCTACTACGGTTAATGAGTCCACTTGAATTTGTATATATTTTAAATTTTTAGTTTTGCACAATTTAGACCTAATAGGAGAGCAAGAATTTTCACTTAAGGGGAGTGCTTGCTATCAATTTCCTAGTGTATGACAATAGCACCCTGCCTTCTGAGTCTCTCAGTATTCCACCACCTCCAGCTATACCCATTTATCTTTTAAAACTCCCGTCTGTATTAAGAACCAGGTAGTTCTTTGAGGGTTTGTTCCAATGAATGTTTATAAATATTAAAGGTTTAGGTTTTAAGATTCTTAATTGTCATCTATCTATATAGTCTTTGTTTTCTGTATATGTAAGATTTTTTAACGGGAATGCTTCTGATATAGTAATTATTTTTTTTTAATAATCTCTCTGTCTTCTATTTTCATTTCTATATTCTCGTACCTACTTTTGTTTCTTGCTTTCTATATGCACCATACTGCTAGAGGTGGAATGGTGTTTTGGAGCCATCTTTATGCAGATTTATCTTTAGACCCCTTCATTCATTTTTGAATCCTGCTTTTAAGGGTTTGATTTTTACATTTCAAACGCATTTCCTTCTCAAATTTTATCCATATCTTTGAAGCTAATTTTCCCTGTGAAAATAGATGATCTAAAGATTCTATATTTATTTTGCAGCATTCACATCTAAAAGCTAAATTTATGCCTTTTTTTGTATAAATATGTCTAATAGAATAATGTAAGATAGTGATTTCCATAAGAATTGGTGAATTTTAAATGAATTATTATTATTCCAGCACCATTTCCACACTTCTTGTGGAGGTTTTCTATTACTAACTAGATTCATGGCTAATTTTAGGGAGAATATGCCTTCCTCGTTTAATTTCATTTTTCAACCAAATTTAATTAAAACTGTGCTTATCTACTACTTCTATTTGTTTTACTGTTTGTTTCCATAATTGAGATTCAATGCTTAACTTTTTTATCTTATTTGTGTCATTATTAACCAAGTATTTAGATCTCATTTAACTTGCCCAGAGATTATTATTTTCTTTTATACTCCACCATCTCTTGCAGGCCCATGCTTCCGCTAAATGTTCTAAACTAGAGAATCCAAACCCCACCTCTTTTGGGAAGGATAGATCTTTCCATTTCATACAGTGTAGTTTATGTTTATTTTTCTTTTCGCCCCAGAGAAAATTAGTAAATTTTATTTCTATTTTTTTATAAAGTATTTAGGCGGCTACATAATCATAAGATTGTGAATAAGTAGACTTTGTAGTACATGTGTGATGAGGCTAACCCTCCCACTTATGTGTAGAGATTCAACCTTCCATCCCGATAGCCAAGATACAAGATAGCTCCTTTCTAATAAGAGAATCCTGTGTTTTCTTTTATTCTGTGGATGAGACTTAGAGGTCCATTCTTTTAAATTTTAAGTTGACATTTATTTCTATTTAACTTTAAGCCTATTTTGTCATCCATTGTTTGAAAGATATCCATTAAGTTATTTATTGATTTCTTATTCCTGTTTGTGAATAATATAATGTCAACTGTATATGCTAGATAACTTATCAGCGAAGAGTCTTTATTATGCCTAAATGAGAGGATATCTCTTCTACACATTTTGCTTTTTTGATATCCAATAAATAATTCCAGATATATGGTAAAGAGTGCAGGAGATATAGGATCTCCTTGTCTTAATCCTTGAGTAGATTTAAACTCTTTTCTTTTATCCCCGTTTAAGAAAATCTTAAACCACGTGCTTCAAATGCATCTAAAAATTAGATCTATCCATGCTTCTACAAAACCCATTTTCCCAATGGTAAAGCATAAGACTTTCCTTTATTCCTGTTTATGATAATCATCTATTTCTTTTTATTCTTCTTATTCTTTTTATTCTTCTTATTCTTCTTATTCTTTTTATTCTTCTTATTCTTCTTTTTCTTTTTATTCTTTTTATTCTTCTTATTTGTCTTAATCTTCTTAATCTTTTTTATTATACTTATTCTTATTATTCTTTATTTTCTTCTTATTCATCTTAATCTTCTTATTTTTATGATTCTTCTTATTCTTCTTATTCTTCTCATTCATCTTATTATTCTTATTATTTTTATTATTCTTATTATTTTTTTTCTTCTTATTCATATTATTATTATTATTATTATTATTCTTATTTTTCTTATTCTTCCTATTCTTCTTAATCTTCTCATTACAAAAAAATATTCATTTAGCTAGGAAATTTTAGCTAGAGATCAATCCCAAGTTATTTTGCGAGGAATTAGCCAGGGAATTGCAAGGGATTAATGTTGTTTTATTGAAATAAAAATTTGCAACGGATTAGCAACAGAATATTTTCGTAAATTCCACTCAAGAAAAGTGAGGGAATTTAGCAAGAGATTAGCGAAAGAATATTTTCGTAAATTCCGTTCAAGAAATGTAGGGAAATTTAGCAATGGATTAGTGATGGATTAGTGATAGAATATTTTCATATATTCAGCTCAAGAAATGCGAGAAATTTAGCTACCAATTTAGCGACGGATTAGCGATGGAATATTTTCATAAATTCCGCTAAAGAAAAGTGGGGAATTTAGCTACGAATTTAGCGACGAAATTTTCCTAGCTAATAAAATCTAGAATTTAGCAACAGATTTAGCGATGAATTTAGTGATGGGTTTACCCTAGCTAATAAGATCTGGAATTTAGCGATGGGTTTACCCTAGCTAATAAGATCTAGAATTTAGCGACGGATTTAGCGACAAAATTTGTCTAAGTAATAAAATCTAGAATTTAGTGATTGATTTATCGGATTTTTCCTAGCTAATAAAATCCGGAATTTAGTAATGGAAGAGACGAATTTTTCCTAGCTAATAAAATTTTGGAAATAGCTATGGATTTAGCGACAGATTTAGGGATAGAATTTCTCTAGTTAATTACATCCAGAAAATAACAATAGATTTCAGCGATGGAATTCCCTAACTAATTACATCCATACCATAGCAACAGATTTTAGCAATGGAATTTCCCTAGCTAATTACATCTCAAAATATTGCGATGGATTTAGCGACAAAATTTTCCTAGCTAATTACATAATGAAAATAGCGACTAATTTTAGCGACAGAACTTCCGGAGCCAATTACTTTTTAAATATATCGATGGATTTTAGTGAGGGATCTTCCCTAGCTAATTAAATCCGGAATATATAGTCAGATTTAGTGACAAACTTCCCTAGTTAATTAAATCGATGAATATAGCGACAAATTTAGTGACTCAACTTCTCTAGCTAATTAAATCCCGAGCATAGCGATAGAATTTTTCTAGCCAATATTTAATTATTTAATTTTTTTTAATTTATTATTTGTTTTAATATTTTATTTAATATTGTTTATTAAATGTATGTTAATGGTCTATAGATGAGAAATCCTTGAAAAATACATTCTACTCGTAAAATCATAAATAAATGATATTATAAATAAATAATTAAAAAAATATAAAAATAGGAAAAAAAATTATATTAATAAGGACTAAAATAACTATTTTTATGATGTATTAATTTTTTTAAAAAAACATACAAAAAATTTTTCTAATATTTTTAATTCAAAAACTTAAAAATTTATATTAAAATAATTTTAAATAATAAATTCAATAAGTATAATAATTTTATTAATATTTTAAAATTAAATTAATATACATTAAAATTTCTACTAACATAAATGTAAATTAATTCATTGTATGATAAAATAGGAAATATTTTCAAAAATATTTGAATTGACGAATATTATTATAAGTATAAAAAAAATTTTATGATTATAGGAAACTTTTAAAAAAATAAATAATACAATTTTAAAAATCTTGAAATATAATAAAAATATAATTTTTTTCAATAAAGTTAAAAGAAAATAAGTTAATATTTATAAATAAATACATAATGTTTGTTGCTACTAAAATTTATAAAAATTAAATAATTAAGTAATATTTTTACTATTAGCTTTTAATAATAAGTTTTATTAAAATATCAAATTTAACTTTTTTTAGTTATCTTCTCACTTTAAGTAATTTTTTGAATTTTAAAAATTATTAATGATATCAAATAATATGAAATTTTATGCCTTTAAAATTATTTCATATTATCTTCTTATTCTTCTTATTCTTCTTATTCTTATTATTCTTTTTTTATTCTTATTCTTTTTATTATTATTCTTCTTCTTATTCTATTTATTCTTCTTATGCTTCTTATTCTTTTTATTCTTCATTTTATTCTTATTTTACTTATTCTTTTAATTCTTTTAATTCTTCTTATTCTTCTCATTTTTTATTATTCTTATTTTTTATTATTCTTTTTATTCTTCGTATTTTTTTTATTCTTCTTATTTTTCTTATTCTTCTTATTTTTCTTATTCTTCTTATTATACTTATTCTTCTTATTCTTCTTATTCTTCTTATTATTCTTATTTTTTTTCTTTTTCTTATTCTTTTTTTGTGTTATTCTTGTTATTCTTCTTATTCTTCTCATATTTCTTATTCTTAATTTTCATAATATTTTTGTTATTCATGTTATTCTTCTAATTCTTCTAATTTTTCTTATTCTTCTTATTCTTCTTATTCTTATTCTTCTTATTCCTCTTATTCTTCTTATTCTTCTTATTCTTCTTATTCTTTTTATTATTCTTATTTTTCTTATTCTTCTTATTTTTCTTTCTTCTTATTTTTCTTTCTTCTTATTCTTAATTTTTTACTTACTCTTCTAATTCTTCTAATTCTACTTATTCTTCTTATTTTTCTTATTCTTCTTTTTTTTTCTTATTATTCTTATTCTTCTTATTCTATTTATTCTTTTTATATTTTTATTCTTCATATTATTCTTATTATTCTTATTCTTTTTTTCTTTTTTTCTTTTTATTCTTCTTAATCTTATTATTCTTCTTATTCTTTTTATCCTTCTTATTCTTTTTATTCTTTCAATTCTTCTTATTCTTCTTACTTTACTTATTTTTTTGATTCTACTTATTCTTCTTATTCTTCTTAAACTTCTTAAACTTCTTAATCTTCTTATTTTACTAATTATTCATATTCTTCTTATTCATCTTTTTCTTCTTATTCTTCATATTCTTCTTATTTTTCTTATTTTTTGTTTTATTCTTTTTCATCAAATTTTTATTATTCTTTTTTTTGGAATGTTTGTTTTATTAATAAAAAAAGCACTCTCATTTGGCGGGGGAATACTATTTTTACAATCCAGGACTACCTTTGTCCCCTTTTATACCCTTGAAATAAAATAAATGAAACAATGCACATTAATCTTGGAGTGAATTTTTTATTTTAACTTAAAATGAACCACTCCAACTTGATTATATGCTTAAACTGCTTTACTTGACGTGTATCTTGCCCTATTTATCTTTTATTTCTCTACCCCTTATGCTTTTATGCTTGCCTCCTTTCCCATCTCTAACCACTTATTTGCTGACTTCCTGTCTTTAGTTAAAATTTTTGTAGCCTCTTTGCTATTTTATTCACATTCATACTATCCTCCTCTGCCTTATGTTGTTCATGCCTTTGATCATTGAATTCCCTGGACCTCAAGCACACAAAGCCAAGAACATAAAACAACAGATATCAATATATATTTTTTCCTGACCAACAGTACAGCCTTTATTCACTGCCACTTGCAGGTTGTATTAAAGCAACAGTCATTGCAACTTTGGCATCCTTTTTTATATTGCCTCTAGAGCTACCCTTATCCCCTTTTACACCCTTGAAAATAAATAAACATGCACATTATGCTTGAAGTGAATCTTCTTGTTGTAGCTCTAAGTGAAATCTTGTGTTTAGTAAAATTTTGGCTTCTTTTTTGTTTTATTCAATTTCCTCCTATCCTCCTTTGACTTATGTATGCATTTGACCACTGTATTTCCTGCACATCAAGCACACAAAGCCAAGAACATAGAAACAACAGGTAATATATTGCTTCATGTCCAATCGCACCTCCTTTCTTCATAGCCCCTTGCAGGTTGTTTGAATACAGCAGGCACTACTACTGGATTTTAACAGCCTCGCTCTCTGCCTTGTGTTGTAATGACCAATGCAATCCCTACACTTCAAGCTTACCAAACCAACAGAATATACATTGCCTCTTGACCAACAGCTCGACCATGAGACCTTACACTGTTTAATACAGTAGGCCAACTGTACAATGAGAGAGCTTCGCATAATTTTAATTTATTTAAAACCCGATTGTCTACTAAGGTTGTGACAGTTAGTCACTACCCATTTTTACTTTCTTACCATCCGCCATTTTCCATATACTTCCATCTTAACCCATACCTGTAATTCTGAAAACCAAAACAGAGCAAGGTATATTTTTATACTACCCCACAGGACTAGGGATATCAAGAATTTCTATACTATTTTTGAATTCTAATATATGGGTAATCTAATTTGTCTAATGTAATTATGCCTTCATATTTCTCCGGTATATTAGCCCCCTCAAACTTTTTTAGACCCTATTTCATGCCTTCCTTTGCTAAGTTGTCTGCAAAAGCATTCGCTTCCAAATATATATGCATAACTTCTCCATTCAGGTCATTTAAAAAACTCTTGATTTCCTCTATTTGTTCATCATACTGCCACATTTCTATCTTATTTGTGGCTAGATTCATCACTTGACTAGAGTCCACATGTGCTCATATATTTATATAAGAGTTTTCTTTGCATATTTTGAGATACTTATGTAAGGCTAAAATTTTTGCATGCAAGGCTGAAGATGTTTTTTCTTTCATTGTAAATGCTTTTAGGACGTTACCCTGCTCATTTCTTATCACACCTCATTCCCCTGCCACTCCCATATCCTTGTTAATGATACCATCTGTATTTAGGGCAAACCTCCCCGTGGATATTTTTTCCAACATACCATTCTTACCTCAAAAATGTTTTCCTTAGTTGCATGTAAGCCGCATATCTTTCTTTTTTCATCTTCCATTTAAATATTCCTATCTTTTAAGGGGAACACTACTGATATCCACGAACATTCTTTTTTTATTTCTTCTATTATATGATCAGCGTTCATTTTAATATTCTCAAACCTACTTTTATTCTTGGCTTTCCATAGGTTCCAGACTGTGATATGTGGGATGTAATCTATTAGCTAGTTACATACTTTATTCTTTCTGAGTCTTATCCTTCATCTCATTATTCTTTCCTTGATGTCTTCTAACTTATTGCTTATTTGTGCATCTCTTCCAAGATAATCCTAGACTTCCACCGCTATTTTCCCTGTTGAAAATAAATCATTTGTGCTTTCTATGCTATTATAATAGCATCCGCACTTGGGAGCTAATTTAACCCCTTTCATTTGAATATTCGAGTCCACCAGAATGGTATTCGATAAAAGCTTCCACATAAATACATTAATTTTTTGTGGGATCTCTTTCACCCAGGCACCCTTAAAAATTTCTTGGCTAATTTTTTATTTTCTTACTAATAGTTTTGCACTTTTAAACATAAACCTTTTCTGTGGATTTAGAGTCCATCTCTATTCATTGTTAATTAGACATGCATTACTTTCAACTACATCTTTTTGTTTAAGCATCATATTCCAACTTTTAGATGTTTTTTAGCATTCTTATATGCTTTATTTCCTAAACCATGTCCAACCTTCATATATCTCACCCATAGGCTATCATTCTGCTTGAGCCTCCACCAATTCTCACATGCCTAGGCTTTGGCCATATCATTTAATTTGTTCAAACCTAGATATGCTTCCTCCTTTAAACAACATATGTTTTCCCATTTTTTCCAATGTTGCTTGTTTTTTCCTGATTTTATACCCCATAAGAAGTTAGCCACCTCCTTTTCTAAGCTGTTCAAGACCTTCTTCGAAGGCTGTAAGGACATTAAGATATGTGCAATAGTTCATTGTAGAACATGTTTGATTAATGTGATTCATTCTACCATACTTAACATATTCTCCTTCCATCATGCTATTATACCTCTTAACATTTTCATTAAGAAGGTTAGATATTATTCTTTCAGTCTACCCTTATAGATAGGTTATCCCAATACATTAACACCCCTTTACTCTGTTCAAAGCATATAATTTTTTTAATTCTTTGGACTATCCTTTCAAGTGCTTTGCTCGAAACCACAAATTGGCATTTATTTTTAATAAGTTGTTGTCCCGTTTCTTTCTCTACTATATCAAATAGTTTCATCATGTACTTCAGTGATGTGTTCCTAGCATTTGTGAAAATAATTAATTCATCTCCATATGCTAAGCAACTTACATTCAGAGTTTGTCTAGGTTGTTTAAAGCTATAATGATGGAAAGTCCTCTAACCAGCTTGAATTCTCCGTCTGCTTCCCCATTAATTAAATTTCTAACCCATGCACTAGAGATGCATCTATACATTATATCTATCTAAAATTATGAGAATCCCATTTTCTTCATTGTGTAGCATAAAATATCCAATTCAACTCTATCAAATGCTATAGAAAAATCAAATTTCATAATCATATTATGACCCCTAACTTTATCCCCTATTTCCTTCATCAAATTTGCAGTTAAGTTAATGGTTTCCATCATTAATCTATTTTTAACAAATCATGTTTGTTCTGCCAATATGATGGAGGGAATTGCCCTATTTAGTCTATTCTGAATGACTTTTGCCAGAATTTTATACACTGAATTACATAGACTTATAGTTCTATAATCTTCACTTTTTTGCGGATTATCCTTCTTGGGTATCAATGTGATAAATGAGCTGGCTCATGCTTTTGTGATTTCTACTCCTGTAAAAACCCAGGTGATTGAGGCCGTTAAGTCTTTTTTTATTATATTCAAGGTTTGTTGATAAAACTCATTATTCCATCCATCTAGACCCACTGTGTTGTCTTTATTTCCACTAAAGACTGTAGCTTTTATCTCTTCTTCACTAGGGCACTCTTCTAATAATTTTTTATGTTCCTATGATACTCTTTTGTCTATTTTTCGAATTAAGGAGTCATTCCTTTGTTGACTATAACCACAAAGATGACTTTTAAAGTAGTCTTCCAAGACTTTTAAAAATTCTCCCTCTTCATTTATCCACTTGCCAATATCATTCTTGATACCTTTTTTTTCTTGTCTTTGATTTTTAAAATTTGCAATTGTATTAAAAAACTTAGTATTTCTATCCCCTCCATTAAGCCACTTTACTTTGGCCCTTTGCTTCCAAAAAAGTTCCTCCATATGTAACAATAATTTTAATTCTGCATTTGCTTTATTTAAATTAACTCTAGAAAGTTCATCCTGATTATTCTCATGCTCTATTTCTAATAAGTTGATTTTTGATTCAGTATCCTGAATATTCTTATTTATATTCTCAAATCTCTCTCTATTCCACTTACTAAGTTCTAGTCTTAACCTACATAATTTTATAGTTAGGACTTGCATGAGATTCCCATTTGTTGACTCTTGCCATGAGTTTCTTACCATTTCATCAAAATCTTTATGCAAATCCCACATGTTTTGATATTTAAAAATTTTATTCTTTCTCTCTCTAACTTTAAATCTTAGAAGAAGGGGGCTGTGATCTGAGCATGTTCTGCTTAAGTGTTTCACACTCACCCCTCCATAGTAGTCCACCCATTTGATTTTATAGAGAATACGGTCAAGTCTAGGCCATATCATTTCCCTATTTTTCCAGTTATTACACTATGTGAAGTTAGGACCCAAATACTTAGCCTTCATGAGGTTCGTATTATTAATTACCTCATTAAATTGGGCTATAGCTAACGAATAAGGTGGCTTTCCTCCTTTTTTTTCCTTAATATTTCTATCCACGTTAAAATATCCTCCTATGATCCATGGAGTATTTCTATCAGTTATCTCTTTCATTTCACCCCATAGATCTTTCCTTTTTTCTTTTGAGTTGCTGGCATAAACCACCAATATATTGGATCAGCATTTTTCTTTGGTTAAAATTAATGATATGATCCGCCTCTGAAATAATTTCTATATCAATTTTATTTTTCCATAACAGCAATATCTTGCAATTATTATTAGAGAATGCATTTTCTAGCCCTAATTTTTTTTATACATTTCTAGTGAATCCTTACTAACCATAGGTTCTGCTAAAATCACAATTCTAATATTATGGACTTTAATTAGTTTTTAAATTCTATTTATCGATAGAGTATTTCATGCTCCTCTTATGTTCCAATATAGACTATTATACATTATTAGGTCTAGCTTGCACTTTGGTTATGCATCTTCTTTCATAGTACATGTTTAAATATTTTTTCTTATTTCTTGAACTTTTACTTATACTCGATTTAGGCTGCTCAATTTTACTTACTAAATTTAATTTGCTTATTTGAAAACTCATCAATTTTATTTTTTCTATTGCACTATCATTGCTTTTCGGAAACCCCTCCTACTCTTTTTGAGCAATCATCTTTGAATCATCTTGTGTCAATGCCGCATCTAAACTTTGCATTTCTTTGTGCACAACCGTGATGGGCTAACTTTTAGCCTCAGTTCCTTCCTCCGATAGGTCATATTCCTCCCTATTGAAGTTTATTATTTCATTTTCTAAATCTAGTTCCATTGCTGTTTTTGTTACCTCTCTTTTTCCCAAACCCTTCCTCCCTACCCTCTCCATCACATTAACCCCTTCATCTAACCATTTTTTTTTCTAATATTTTCCTTCTACCCTCCTTTTTTTACCCATCTTCCTCCCCTTCCCCCAACTCTTCAATTACTGCCCTACTGCCTTCCTCTCCTCCCCTACTGCCTAAGCCCTCCTTCTGCCACTCCTCTGCCCTCACCTCTTCTAGCCTATCTACCCCATCCCCCCGCCTCCTTTTTACCCATATTTTCCCCCTCACCCTCAATTCTGTTTTGCCTAACCCTCTTCCCCTTACCTTTACAATGCATTCCGAAACTAAATCGCCCAATTTTTTACAGTTTAAACAATATTTAGGTAAATTTTTTGCAATTATATTTTGCCAATACCCACTTGAATGTCCATTACCCACCCACACTTTAAACTGAATAGAAGTAGAAACACCCACCTCCACACACACCCTTGCCACACTTGGGCTTGTCATATAGACCGTAGCTTCATCCATTAGCCAAGGCTTACCCACACACCGAGAAATATAATATAAGGAATGTTTACAAAATAGGTGAAATGGGAATTGAGGGAGAGAAAACCAAACCATGGCTTGCACGGATTCCTCCTTTGGGTTGTATTCAGGCGTCCATTTGAACAATCTCATTGGATAACACAAGATGCTCAACTGCCATCATAGCCATAACCGGAGGAAGTCTTCTTCCTCATCGAGTTGAATCATTATATATGTTTTGCGTCATACCACGCAATTCTTACCGAGTTCTGAAGCTTCAAAGCTTCGAAGAATGTATATATATTTTTAAATTTGAGGCTTCCGTAAGAAAATTTTCCTAGAAGAGTAAGCTTAAATGGGGTCGTAAGCTTTTCGATATCCTCCATCAAGAAACAGACTGCTGGCGTCTCCTCATTTACACAAATGACCAGGCTTAATCTACCGGGTTTAGTAATAAACAAGGAAAATGATTTTATGATAAATATCTTAGAAAGATTTTCCATAACTCAAGCTTGAGAGCTTCAACAATGGAATTTCTCTTTCTATGAAACCCACTTTCTCTCTCTAGAATTGAGGGAGAAGAAAATTCAAAACACCCTTCTTTTTTCTTTCTTGTTTTTATTATTATTCTTAATATTCTTATTATTTTTATTATTTTTATTATTCTTCTTATTCTTATTTTTTTTCTTCGTTTTCTTTTTATTCTTCTTATACTTCTTATTCTTCATTTTCTTCATTTTCTTATTATTCTTCATATTCTTTTTATTCTTCTTAATCTTATTATTCTTATTATTCTTTTTATTCATCTTATACTACGAGAATATAGTGATTTAGCTAGGGATCAATCCCTAGCTAAATTGCTAGTAATTAGCTAGGGAATAGCAAGGGATTAATGCTTTTTCTTTGAAAAAAATAGAAACGGATTAGCGATGGATTATTGATGAAAAATTTTCGTAAATTCTGCTCAAGAAAAGTGGAGGATTTAGTGACATATTTAGCAACGGAATATCCCTCGATAATAAAAGCCTAAAATTAGCAACAGATTTAGTGACAGATTTTCCCTAGCTAATAAAATCCATAAATTAGCGACATTTAGCGAGTGAATTTTCCTAGGAAATAAAATTTTTGATTTAGCGATGGATTTAGCGAGAGAATTTTCCTAGCAAATAACATCATTGATTTAGCGATGGAGTTTCCCTAGCTAATTAAAATCTATAATATAAAGATGAATTTAGCAACGGATTTTCCTTAGCTAATAAAATCCATAATTTACTGATGGATTTAGCGACAGTTTTCCTAGCTAATAAAATCCAAAATTTAGTGACGGATTTAGCGACGAATTTTTCATAGCTAATAAAATCCATAATTTAGCTACGGATTTAGCGACAGATTTTTCCTAGCTAATAAAATCCATAATTTAGCGACAAATTTAGCAATGAATTTTTCCTAGCTAATAAAATCCGTAATAAATCCTTCCATCTTTCTCTCTCTCTCTCTCCCCCCCCCCATTTTCTCGGTCTATCCCCATCTTACTCTCCCCCCCCCCCATATTCCTATCTCTCCCCACATTCTTGTTTCTCTCTCCCCCATCTTCCTCTCTCTTTCTCTTCCCACCCCCGCCCCCATCTCTCTTTCTCTCTCTATTCCCCATCCTTCCCTGTCTCTCTCCCCCATCCTCTGCTCTCTCTCTCTTCCATCCCCTTCCCATCCCCCTTCCCATCCTCCCCCTCTCTCTTCCCATCTTCCCCCTTCCTATATCCCCTCTTCCCATCACCCCCTTCTATCTCTCTTCCCATCTCTCTCACTTCCTATCTCCCCCTCTCTCTCTTCCCATCTTCCCTCAACTCTCTCTTCCCACCTCCCTCTATCTTCCCCCCATCTTCTCCCCATCTTCTAGTCCCTATCTAGTCCATCTTCTCCTCTCCCTCTCTCTCTCCTCTCTCCCCTCTCTCCCCCTCTCTCCCTCCCTCTTTCCCTTCCTCCCTCTCTCCCCCTCTCTCCCTCCCTCTTTCCCTCCCTCTCTCCCCCTCTCTCCCTCCCTCTTTCCCTCCCCATTATCTTATTCTTTCTCTCTCCCCCACATATCTCTCTCTCTTCCCATCTTCCTCTCTCTCTCTCATCACATCTTCCTTTATCTCTCTTCCTGTCTTCCTCTATCTCTCTTCCCATCTTCCTCTCTCTCTTCCCATCTTCCTCTATATGATCTTTCCATCTTACTCTATCTATCTATCTATCTATCTATCTCTTTCCCTCCCACCCTCCATCCCTCCCCATCTCTCCCTCCCTCCCTCCTCCCCATCTCTCCCTCCCTCCCTCCCCATCGCTCTCTCTCTCTCTTCCCATCTCTCTCTCTCTTTATCTCTCTCTCTATCCTGTCATCTCTCTCTCCCCATTTGCCAGTTTCCTCTTTCGTTATCTCACGTCTTTCTTCATGTCTCTATTTCTTTATCCTTCATCCCTCTTAAAACCTAATTTTCCCTATTTTAAAACTAAGTATAATTAAATAATTTATTAATCATCAAATTTTGTGATAGAAAATGTTTAATTAAATAAATAAATTTAAAAAAGAATTGTGAAAACCTAATGGCCGTATCATTTATTAAAATAAATAAAGTCTCGTTAGAAACCTAAATAAAGTCTCGTTAATAACCTAATAATCTTGTTGTTGAAAAATATAGTTGCCGAAAAATTATACAAAATTTACTGCAACCCTAATAAGTGGAGCTGTCGTCTTCCTCATGTCATCTTTGTAAAACAGAGATTAATTTATGGAACACTTATGGAACGTAGCGAATATTTTGTTCAAAGAAGCTGCACACTGAATAAGAAAACATCACTAGACAATACTTTAGATTAACTTCATGGCACCATCTAATCAAACTACAAATAGTGAGGTAGTTATTTATAGGGAGAACCCTTCAAGCGATGCAAATTTCTGCAAAATTTCAGCTTCGTGTTTCTGTGAGTCCGCCTTTTTCATCTCACACCCAGGAACTCCGAAGTTGGCAAGTTGAATCTCATGCACGACAGCTAGAATTTCACAAGCTACGCTTTGTTGCACGGAAGTCATTTCCACTTTTGTAGTTCTGTTAGCGTCAATTGCACCAACAAGGCCTATTCGCTAGGATCGAAGAAGAGCAATTTGATCATCAATTTTCCCTACGATGAGCAAATTCAAATCGATCCGAGATTGAAGCTGGCCAGTTCTTTCCTTCCATGAGTTGTATTCCTTTTTCAGAGACACATCCATCTGCTTGTTTGTTTTTAGGGTTTTAAAGAACTGATCCACCTCCTAAATGATTTTCACTCTCTCTATAAAAACCTCGCTGAACAACAAAATTTTTTCTATTAGCTTTTACTTGACGAGTTTCTTGGCGGTGAGTCCAGAATAATTCTTCAGTTTCAATGCCAAACTCGCCAGTTCAGAAATTTTCTCTGATGAGACTACCGAAGAGAAATCTGACACAAGAATAAAAGATAGGCGCATTCTCGCTTCCGCCAGTTCTTCTTCCTTAGCATCGACTTTAATGGAGGCCTTTGATTGGCTTTCCGGGGATCCAGAAAGTGGCTTGCTGAGAATGTCATCCAATGAATCGAGATACACATCAATATTATCAGGAATATGGTTGATTTGGATTTCCTCCACAGTACCAGCAGCTTCAACAGATCGGTTTGCAGAATGCCTGCTACTTCTTCGCATGGATGGGGCAGGTGGCGATGCAACAAATTCCAATGACTCTCTTCCTCATGACACGCTTCCCAGGTTTTCGTTCTTTCTTAACCTACTCTACTTCATCTTTTGGCAAGTTTATCATAAGGAAGTAGATGTGGGGATGCTTCTGCTATTACAAACAATGTACTAGGTAAAAACCAGAAATCAAAAGTTTGTTGGGTTCAGATCATATTCACCACCGTAATAACCCAAATGAGATAACTGGTCGAACAACTTGAGCTAAAACAACACTAACCTTTAATTGCAGATGACAACATGGCTGGGATCCTCTATGAAAAAGAAGCGAAGAAGGCATCGATATCTACTCCAGGAAATTCTGAATGAAGAAAAGCTTTAACCGCTCCTTTGCTTCCGAAGAAAGATGCTCTATTGTTTCCGAATCATTTTGGAGGATAGAGATACCGATCTATGTAGTATACAATAACACTACTCAGCTTGCCGACTCTCCGAAACTAGTTTTCCCCAGGTTGTGGTCAATCAACAGGGGCATAAGGCAAACCTTTACCAGCATCACCTGATAGAATGGGTTTCAGTGCAGAACCATCAATGATGACGACCATGTCCTCGTAATTTGTATTGGACTCATTCTTTTCCAATTGCTCCACTTGTCGACAAACTACTAGTCCTGGAATGATCCATGAACTGCTGCCAATACCCATAACATAAATTTCTTGGAAGAATTACAGTCATCACAAAGAAAGAGATGTTTTTTGATTTTTTTTCTTTCCAACTATGAAGGTGCACATTTTTATGTGATACACAAATACATGTTCATATAAAATCTACATATCTCTTGATCTGATTTTGGTTTCGCAATGTAAATTACAAGCATAATCATCTTCTCTTTTTTTTATTTAATTTCTTTCATTAAATTGGAATATTCCTTACATAGCATACAATTGTTCTGCTTTCTGCTGCTACAATATGCTCGCCTATTTTGTACCGTGCAACACTCGTATCATCAATAGATTTTATGTAAATCGATAGCAAACGAAATTTACCATGGTTTGTTCTTATTTCTCTTTAGCTTTGTCAACCATTTGCTTTTCAATATACTTGATTAATATTTTATTCGGTCATTCTTTGTTTTTTGTACTTGATAGCCGCAAGGAGACTACATCAAGCTGCATAGGAAGAGGCATGGATACCACTTCGACCACTTTTAGTGAAAGCGCAAGAAGGATGCTCGTGAAGTACACAAGCAGGGTGTAAAGATACTAATTTGGTATGTATGTATGTATGTAATGAAATAGTCCATTTAGTATGCTTCCTTGGTATTTTTCTATGCCCACATCAATTCATATGTGTGTTCAAAAGTCTTAGTATCTGTATATGTATGTAGGTATTGGTCATAGTGATCTTAATTATGATAAATATTACTAATCTAGTCATTTTAATTATGTTTTGGTATGCTAAATATTAATTAAAAATGATTTTTTATAAAGTTGACTGAGTGGTTTAAATTTCTTACAAAAATGATACCTCATTGTCCCTCATACAAAGGTTGTATAAATGATGAGATTTTTTATTAGACATTACGTGCCATGACTCGGATAGCTTTGTCACAGTAGAAAAATGGTGATAGGAGCAAAGGGAGAGAAAGCAACGTCAATGATTGAATAAATTATACTTTATGTTCTATCGGTAGATATATTGATGAATATGATTTAATAAAATTATGTTATTTTTTTTTCAATTAAGTAAAATATTGAATTAGAGTAAGTTATTAAATTATTATTTTTTTATTCTAAATTATTTATAGTTTCATTTTTATTCAATTTGATATAAAAATATTAAATTATTTAATTAAAAACTTTTAAAATAAATTAAATTCAGAAAATAGTTTTGAAATTAAAATAGCTAGGGAAATATCCATTGCTAAATTAGCCAGGGAAAACCCCTAGCTAGGGACTATTTCGCCGCTAAAATTTAGTGACCAGCACTTAAGCTTGGGAATATTCCATCGTTATTTTCATTTAGCGATGAAAAATATCATTTAGCTTGCAAATTAGGTTAGGGAATTTGTCTTTTTTGGCAAGAGATTTGGAAGAAGAAGAAAAAAAAAACGAAGAAGAATAAGAAGAAGAAGAAGCAGAAGAAGAAGAAGAAGAAGAAGAAGAAGGAGAAAGAGAAGAAGAAATAGAAGAAAAAGAAGAAAAAGAAGAAGAAGAACAACAAGATGAAGAAGAGGAAGAAGAAGAGGAAGAAGAAGAGGAAGAAGAAGAAGAAGAAGAAGAATTGAAAGAAAAAGAAGAAGAATTAGAAGAAGAAGAAGAAAGAAAGAAGAAAAAGAAGAAGAAGTAGTAGTAATAGTAGTAGTAGTAGAAGAAAAAGAAAAAGAAAAAGAAGTAGAAGAAGAAGTAGAAAAGAAGAAGAAGTAGAAGAAGGAGGAGGAAAAGAAGAAAAGAAGAAGAAAGAAGAAGAAGAAAAATTATAAAAAAGAAGAATAATTATAAGAAGAAGATGAAAGAATAAGAATAAGAAGAATTAGAAGAAGAAGAATTAGAAGACATAAGATGAAGAAGAAGAAGAAGAAGAAGAAGTAGAAGAAGAAAAATTATAAAAAAGAAGAATATTTAGAAGAAGAAGAAAGAATAAGAAGAAGAATTAGAAGACAAAGAAGAAGAATAAGAAGAATAAGAATAAGAATAAGAATAAGAATAAGAAGAATTAGAATAAGAATAATAATAATAATAATAAAGAAGAAAAAGAAGAAGAAAGAAGAAGAATAAGAATAAGAAGAAAGAAGAACAATAAGAAGAAGAAGAAAGAAGAACAATAAGAAGAAGAAGAAGAAGAAGAATTAGTAGAAGATGTTGAATAAGAATTAGAAGAAGAAGAAAAAAAGAAGAATTAGAAGAAGAAGAAGAAGAAATAGAAGAAGAAAAAAAAGAAGATGATGAATAATTAGAAGAAGATGATGAATAATTAGAAGATGATGATGAATAATTAGAAGAAGAAAGAAGAAGAAGAAGAAGAAGAAGAAGAATTAGAAGAAGCAAAAATAAGAAGAAGAAGAAGAAGAATTAGCAAAATATGAAGAAGAAGAAGAAAGAAGAAGAAGAAGAAGAAGAAGAAAGAAGAAGAAGAAGAAGAAGAAAGAAGAACAAGAAAGAAGAAGAAGAAAAAAAAAGAAGAAGAAAAAGAAGAAGAAGAAAGAAGAAGAAGAAGAAAACTTAGAAGAAGATAAAGGAGAAGAAGAAGAAGAAGTAGAAGCAGCAGTAGTAGTAGTAGTAGCAGAAGAAGAAGAAGAAGAATTAAAAGAAGAATAAAAAGAAGAAGAAGAAAAATTAGAAGAAGAAGAATAATAATAATAAGAATAAATAAGTAGTAGAAGAAGAAAAAAAAGAATTAAAAGAAAAAAAAAGAATAATAATAATAAGAATTAGAAGAAGAAGAAGAAGAAGAAGAAGAATTAGAAGAAGAAAAAGAATTAGAAGTAGAAGAAGAAGAAAAAGAATTAGAAGAAGAAGAAGAAGAAGAATTCGAAAAATAAAAAGATAAAGAAGAAGAAGACGAAAGAAGTAGAATAAGAAAGAAGAAGAACAAGAAGATGATGATGATGATGAACAATTAGAAGAAGAATAATAATTAGAAGAAGAAGAATGAATAAGATAAAAAAGAAGAATTAGAAGAAGAAGAAAAAAAAGAAGAATTAGAAGAACGAGAAGAAGAAGAAGAAGAAGTAGTAGTAGTAGTAGTAGTAGTTGTAGAAGAAGAAAGAAGAAGAAGAAGTAGAAGAAGATGATGATGAAGTAGAAGAAGAAATAAGAAGAAGAATTAGAAGAAGAAGAAGATTTAGAAGATGTAGAAGAAAGAAGAAGAAGAATTAGAAGAAGAAAAAAAAAAGAAGAAGAAGAATAAGAAGAAGAATTAGAAGAAGAAGAATAAATAGAAGAAGAAGAAAGAGGAAGAAATAGAAGAAGTAGAAAAAAGAAGAAGAAGAAGAAGAAGAAGAAGAAATAAAGAAGGAAGAAGAAGAAGAAGAAGAAAAATTTGATGATGATGATGATGATGAAGTAGAAGAAGAAGAGGAGGAGGACGAATTAGAAGAAGAAAAAGAATTAAAAGAAGAAGAAGAAAAAGAAAAAGAATTAGAAGAAAAAGAAGAAATATAAAATTAGAAGAAAAGAATAAGAAGAAATAAGAAGAAAAATAATAAGAAGAAGAAGAATTAGTACAAGAAGAATAAGAATTAGAAGAAGAAGAATATAGATGAAGAAGGAGAAAAATATGAAAAAATGAAAAAGATGAAGAAGAAAATAAGATAAATTAGAAGAAGAAGAAGAAAAATTAAAAGAAGAAGAAAAAAGAAGAAGAATTAGAAGAAGAAGAAGAATAATAATAATAATAATAATAATAATTAGAAGAAGAAGTAGAAGAAGAATAATAATAAGTACAAGAAGAAGAAAAAAAAATTAGACGAAAAAGAAGAAAGAAGAAGAATTACAAGAAGAAGAAAGAAGAAGAAAGAAGAAGAATAAGAAGAAGAATAAGAAGAAGAAGATGAAGAAAAATTAGAAGAAGATGAAGAAAAAGAAAAAGAATTAGAATAAGAAAAATAAATAAGATGATGAAGAAGAAAATTAAGAAGAAGAATTAGAAGAAGAAGAAGATTAAAAGAAGAAGAAGAAATAAGAAGAAGAAAAAAAGAAGAAGAAGAAAAAAAGAAGAAGAAGAAGAATTAGAAAAAAGAAGAAGAAATAGAAATAGAAATAGAAGAAGAAGAAAAAAAAAAGAAAAAAAAAGAAGAATTAGAAGAAGAAAAAAACAAGAACAAGAAAAAGAAGAATTAGAAGAAGAAGTAGAATTAGAAGACGAAGAAGAAGAAAAAGAAGAAGAAAAAGAAGAAGAGAAGAAGAAGAGAAGAAGAAGAAAGAAGAAGAAGAAAGAAGAAGAAGAAGAAGAAGAAGAAGAGGAGGAGGAAGACGAAGAAGACTAATAAGAATTAGAAGAAGAAGAAGAAAGAAGAAGAAGAAGGAGAAGGAGAAAGAAAAAGAAGAAGAAGAAGGATTAGAAGAAGAAGTAGAAGAAAGAAGAAGAAGAAGAAGAAGAAGAAGAAGAAGAAGAAAGAAGAAGAAGAAAGAAGAAGAAGAAGAAGAAGAAGAAGAAGAAGAATTAGAAGAAGAAGAAAGAAAGAATAAGAAGAAAAAAATTTTAGAAGAATAAGAATAAAAATAAGAATTAGAAGAAGAAGAAGAAGAAGAAAGAGAAAGAAGAAGAAGAGAAGAAAGAAGAAGAAGGAGGAGGAGGAGGAGAGGAAGAAGAAGACGAAGAAGAATTAGAAAATAAGAAGAATTAGAAGAATTAGAAGAAGAAGAAGAAAAAATAAGAATTAGAAAGAAGAAGAAAAAAAAAAGAAGAAATAGAAGAATAAGTAGAAGAAAGAAGAAGAAGAAGAAAAACATTAGAAGAAGACGAAGAAAGAAGAAGAAGTAGTAGTAGAAGAATAAGGAGAATTAGAAGAAGAAGAAGAAAAAAGAGAACAATAAAAATTAGAAGAAGAAGAAGAAGAATTAGAAGAAGAAGAAGAAAGAAGAATAATAATAATAATAATTAGAAGAATAATAATAATAATAATAATTAGAAGAAGAATAATAATAATAATAATAATAATAATAATTAGATGAAGAAGAAGAAATAGTAGAAGAAGAAGAATAAAAAGAAGAAGAATTATAAGAAGAATTATAAGAAGAAGAAGAAAGAAGAATAAAAAGAAAAAGAAGAATTAGAAGAAAAAAATTAGAAGAATAAGAAGAAGAAATAAGAAGAAGAAAAAAAAATTAGAAGAAGAAATAGAAAGACGAAGAAGAATTAGAAGAAGAAGAAGAAGGAGAAGAAGAATTAGAAGAACAAAAAAAAGAAGAAGAAAAAAAATTAAAAGAAGAAGACGAAAGAAGAAGAAGAAGAAAAAGAAGAAAAATATGAAGAAGAAAAAGAAGAAGAAACAAGAAGAATAATTAGAAGAAGAAAAAAAAAAGAAAAAGAAGAACAATTAGAATAAGAAGAAGAAAGAAGAAGAAAAGAAGACTTAGAAGAAGAATATGATGAATAAGAAGTAGTAGTAGTCGTAGTAGTTATAGTAAAAGAAGAAGAAGAATAAGAAGAATAAAAATAATTAGAAGAAGAAGAAGAATTAGAAGAAGAAGAATAATAAGAATTAGAAGAAGAAGAAAAAAAGAAAAAAAAGGTCTTCTTTTTTTGAAAAAATACTCTCAACTTCTAGAGAAAGAAAACTACGGGTTTAGAGAAAGAAAACTCCATTTTTGTGCAAAATAAGCTTAATTTGAAGCTGAAAATGGAGCCAATTAGCTCCCTCTTCATTAAAAAGTCCTTCTCCTACAATATTAATGATTCGGCGGTCTTGTATCTGAATTTTGATGCAAAAGAAGAACCCCAACGATAATTTTTTCAAAAGAGGAGATGAACAAGCTTGCTGCCCCGTTCAAACACACCCTCATTGCTAAATTCTCACATGGAAGGCCCGATTTCAAAGACATATATGATTTTGTTGCTTCCTTAAAGCTACACGCAAGGGTCAAGGTAGCCAACTACGATGGTAAGCACACGTTCTTGCAATTCAGAGAAGAGGATGACTTTTTCAGAGTTTGGCTTAGAGGAACATGGAACATAGTGGGCTATCCAATGTGGGTCTTCAAGTGGATGCCAGAATTTTCACCATTGGAGGAGTCCTCTCTCATACCGGTATGGTTCTCATTACCCAAACTCCCCATTCATCTATTTAATAAGGAATCTCTCTACTTGATTGCTTGCTATTTGGGAACCCCACTGCTATTGGATGAAGCCATGACCTTGATGACGAGGCCAAGCATGACAATAATATGCGTGGAAACTGACCTCAAGGCTCCCCCTCCGAATAGGGTGTGGATAGGCACTGATCTTGCTAATGGCTTCTGGCAAAAAACTACCACAAAAGCCATGCCATACTACTGTGTTAGTTGCCTTAAACTAGGGCATGGGTAGGATGACTGCATGTTGGGGAAATGGAGCAAGAGAAATAGGAAGGAAAAAGAAGTATGGGTGAGAAGGAGTAGAGGGGAGAACACATGTGATGAGGTACAGAAACAAAGCTTAGAACAAGGAATAGAGGAGAAGAATTCCCGAGAAATAGGATGGAACGAGGATAATGAAGTAGAGGGGAACCTAAATGAAGAGGGGCAGGAACACACGGGCAGAAACATAAGGGAGAAGGAGAAAGAAGGGGAGGTGGAAAAGAGGCAGGGAGTAGGGGGGCAGAAGAGAGTGAAGGGGGAGTAGAAATGAGGGAAAGGGGGGGTGAGATGAGAAGGAGAAGAGCCCTAGGAAGGAAGAAGAGAGAAGATATTAGAAGGTGGCTTGAAGAGGAGAAGTGGGTCGTCGGGGTAGAAAGAGGGGGAGAAGAAAATAGGAAAAACCTTAGAATGAAGAGGATGGAAGTTAGAGGAGAAGCAGAGTTAGAAGAGAATGTGAAGCTTGTTAATTGGGATGATGATGATTTATTATCGGAAGAAGTGTCGGAGGCAAAAAGTTAGCCTTGCATTATTAATAAAAAAGAGGAAAGTAATCTAAATTCTAATTTTTGTTATGTGGATTTAATATCTTCAAAACAGGAAATGCACAAGGAGATCCCACAAAATAAACAACCAGCTATAGAAAAAATCAAGCGAATGGGAAGAAGCTTAGAAAAGATAAGCGTACTAAATAAATTTGAAATAGTACCTTCTAGCTCAAGTAAGCCCACTAGAAATATGAAAAAATATAAAAATTTGAAGTATGAAAGCAAATGTATTACAATAGCTCAAGCTAGGGATACGTAGATATGTTTAATAGCTTGTTTTGGAATGCACCAACAATAAATAGAATTAAAAGATTAATTAAAATCCATAATTTAAAAATTGTTATCCTAGCTGAACCAATGGTGGACAGAAATCAATTAGAGAGATACAAAGGGAAGATTGGTTTAGATAAGGCTTTCTCAAACCGTAACAGTAAGTTATGGGTTATGTGGAGAAAGAATGTAGATTTAGAGGTAGTTGCGGAAGATGAGCAAATAATCACTTTTAATTTCCAAAAATAGCCAACATCAATTTTCTCGGTAATCTATGAGAAGAATACGAAGGAGGGAAGGAAAGCATTATGGAAGGAGATGGAGAGTCTAGCCACAAGAAACTCCACGTGGATTATCGGAGGAGATTTTAATGTGATTAGAAACATCAATGAGAAAAGAGTTGGAGGACATCCAGATATGGCAGCAATAGCCCAGTTTAATGAGGCTATTGCTAGAGCGAATCTGTTGGAAACGGACTTCTTAGGATCAAATTACACATGGTGTAATAACTGGAGAAAGAAGGATAATTTGGTCCAGGTTGGACAGAGTTCTTTTTAACTCGCAATGGTTGGATAAGTTGGGAGGAATAAAGGTCAAACATTTTAATAGAAGTTGGGAGGAATAAAGGTCAAACATTTTAATAGAACTTGTTCAGATCATAGTCCACTTCAGTTATCCTTCCAAGAAAGCAAGAGTAGTCATAAAGGCTTTATCTTTCAAAACATGTGGGTATTGCATAAGGAATATGATAAAGTAGTAAGGAAAACATGGGAGAAATCAATCTTGGGGAACCCGATACAAATCTTAGCTCAAAAACTACGTTGCTTAAGATGGGCTGTGAACAAATGGAATAAGGAGGATTTTGGAAATTCAAATAAAAAAATTCAGGAAGCTGAACAAGAAGTGGCTACTTTAGAAATAAAATATGAACAAACTCCTAGTCAGGAGGCTAGAATAAAAGTTAGTAAAGCCAAAGCAGAATTGAGACTCAGAATGCACATGGAGGAAGTCTTCTGAAAACAGAGGGTGAAAGTTAAGTGGCTAAAAGACGGAGATAAAAATACAAAATTTTTTAATGCAATGGCAAAAATTAAAATTAAAAAAAGTAAAATAAAAGGGTTGATGTCAACAAATGGGGAATGGATAGAAAAAGAGGAGGAGATAAAAAATGCATTACATAATCATTTCAAAAATATCTTATGCGGACAAGGCATGGTTAGAAAAAATAAGTTAATGGAAAACATTGCAAAAAGAGTTTCAGAAAAGGATAATGATCTACTAGGTGAACCCCCGAAGGAAGAAGAGCTTAAAGAAGCTGTATTTAGTGCAGACAAAGATAGTGCTGCAGGTCCGGATGGCTGGAATAATGGTTTTTTTCAACGCGGTTGGGATATCATTAAAACTGACCTACCTGCAGCCATTGCATGGATTTTTGTAGGTGCTAAAATTCCAAAATCTTGGGCTAGTTCTTTCATTGTTTTGATACCTAAGAAAGATAACCCACAGAGAAAATATGATTATAGACCAATTAGTTTATGTAATTATATCTTTAAAATCTTAACTAAAATATTACAGAATATAATAAGTAATATTCTCCCTAATACTGTATCACCTGAGCAGGTAGGTTTTGTAAAAAACAGATTGATGATGGAAAATATAAAATTAGCAATGTTATTCAGAAATGATGAGAGAAATAGGAACAAAAGTGAGAGGAAGCAATGTTATTCTGAAACTGGATTTGGCTAAAGCTTTCGATAGAGTAGAAAGATGTTTTATGTTATCTGATGAGAAAATTGTGTTTCTCAGAATACTGGATAGATTTGATGCATAGGTGTGTCTCAAGTGCATGAGTAAAACTTATAGTAAATGGACAAGTAGGTAGTGAATTTAAACCAACAAGAGGACTTAGGCAGGGATATCCTCTTTCTCCTTCTTTATTCAACATATACTTAGAATTGCTTATATTAAGCTTAAAAGAAGAAATGAGAAGGGGTAAAATCGTTGCTTTCAAGTAGCCCAGACACACTCCTCCTGTGAATTGTCTGACATATGCGGATGATGTTATCATCTTCACAAATGCCAGTAGCAGATCATTGAAAAATATGATGATGCTTTTGCAGACTTTGGAGGAAGAAACAGGACAAGCATTGAATAAGAATAAATGTCAATTTCTTACGTCAAAAAATACATTAGAAATTACCTCTCAAAGGATTAGAAGTATCACAAGTTTCGTGCAAGAAAAGGGTGCTCTTATATATCTAGGATGCCCAATTTATGAAGGAATGATGAAGGAGGCATATTTATCATTCTTAGTGGATAAGATAAGAAATAAAATCGTGATTTGGAAGGAGAATCTTTTAAGTATGGCAGGAAGAATTACACTTATAACACATGTATTTCAAAGTTCTCTAATGCACATTTTAATGTTGATGCAGCCACCAAAAAGTATAGTTAAAAAATAGAAAGAGAAATGGAAAATTTCTTATGGGGGAAAAAAGAAGGAAAAAATAAGATTCACTGGAAAAAATGGCAAGATTTATGCCACCCTAAGGAAGAAGTCGAATTGGGATTCTCCACACTAGAAGATATAGCTAAAGCGTGGGCTTGCAAGAATTGGTAGAAATTAAAAGAAAATGGGAGTCTTTGAGCTGCATATATAAAATCTAGATATGGACTAGGTGATAAGCCAGTTAATTTTAAAAGGGCATCAAAAAGTTGGAAGCTAATGAGTAAACAGAAAAATATTGTAGAAAATCATGCGATTCTGACAAGTAAATGATGGAAATGGAAGCTTAACGCTCAAGGAATTTTCACATTAAAGAGTGCAAAAAACTTAGCAAGAAGAAAAAGGAAGACTCAGGATATTTATGAAAGATTATGGATAAAAGAGATCCCACAGAAAATAAACGTGTTTATGTGGAAACTCTATGCAAAAGCCATACTGGTAGATGAGAATATACAAAGAAAGAAATAATGGTAGCCTCTAAATGCGAATGTTGTAGAAAGGAGATAGAAAGTATTGAGCACTTATTTTCAATAGGAATAATAGCTGATAAATTGTGGGGCATATTAGAAACAGAAGCAGAAATTAAAACAGGAGCAAGAAATCTTATTGATAGATTAGAAAGCTGGGATCAAAAGCACACCAAGAATAAAATACTCAAATGGCTCAGACAATATATCCCTCATATTACAATATGGTGCATATGGAAAGCTAGAAATAAAAGTCGCTTTGAAAATATCCCTATGAACTATGCAAACATCTTAGAAGAGATTAAAAGAGAAAGCACATTCATATCAGCATGCAACCCGATAAAATTAAAAAATGACATAGATGAAAATATAAAAAAAGTCATGGGGCTTATCCACAAACATTAGAAAACCACTAGCTATTAAAATCATTAAGTGGAGAAAGCCTCTAAAAGACTACCTAATCTTGAATACAGATGGAAACTTTAAAAGAGACATGAGAATGGCAAAAGGTGGAGGAGTAATAAGAAACGAGGAAGGCAGTGTAATTAGGGCATTTACAATGAGAGGAATAGACTCTTCAATCTTGCACTCACAAATAATGGCCCTATATAAGGGTCTACAAATTTGCAAATAAAATGGGTTCCGCAAAATTCAAATACAGATAAACTCGAGCCTATTAGTAGACCTAGTGCAAGATAAAATAGAGCTATGGAGGTTAGAGGAATATATTAATAAGATAAGAAAACTAGTAATTGAACTCAAAGGGGAAATTATTCATAAATTTAGAGAAGCTAATGCATTGGCATACAAATTAGCAGAGGAAGGTATGAGGAAGGGTTTACATGAATTCGATGAGAATAACATTCCAGATAAGTATAAAGGATTAATAAATTGACAAAATAGGATTTCCTTATATTAGATTTTAAAAAATAAAAAGATTAAAATAAAAGTAAAAGGAAAAATTAGTGGAATAATTCTTTGCTTTGGTATCTGCTTTTTGATTCTCTTTATTGTAGTTTATAAAGGCAAATGTAGGCGGTGGCAAGACATAATTGAAAATCTCCCTAGTCATGATGGGGGAAAAAGGGCCAGCCGGAAGAATGAGATAAATATTAAAAAAAAACTTGAAAAAACATCTTATAAGACTTGATTAACACGAGAAAAAGGGGAATTGGGTAATATGCATTTTAGAAATTCAATAGGGTGTCTTCTTTTTTGCAGTATGAGCAAGAGCTTGGAAATAAAGGTCATCACTTAATAAAAATGGAATCTAAAGGCTAAAGTTAGGATGATAGCAAAATTTTTCTTTGTTTATGCTTTTTTTGGTGTTTATTGATTGTAAAATGTTAATCTAGAAGTATAGTGAGTCATGCGCAGGTATGTCAAAGGCGGCAAGGTGGTAAGAGTATAGATGGTCTTGGTTGTATTATATATATAATAGGTCAAAGGAGGAGTCTGTATAAGATAGCACATGCGCCTCTATGAGTCAGTAAGGGGAGACTATTATGTGTTCGCAAAGGCTGCAGAAGGCCTCCTGAATGAAGCCCCAACAGGCACGCAGACCAAGGTGGTAAGTGTATAGATGCTATAATATAATATACATGGTACTTGCTGTATTGGGGTGTTAATTTTGTAGGAAAAGCAATCAAGGAACATACTAAAAGGGGACTTGAGTATTGATGACAGCTTATGTATTTTCTGTTCAAATATAAGGCTTGTAAATTGTTGAACTTGAAGTCTAATGAGCTAGAAAATAGAGTAAGTAACTTGTTTGTAATAATGTTAAAGGCAGCAAAAGTCTGTATAGGGCGGTATAAGCGCCTATATGAGTCTGTAAGGGTAGTCTGTTTACAGCAAAGGCTATAGAAGGGCCCCGGAGTGAAGCCTCAATAGGTTCACAGAAGCAAGGTGGTAAGAGCATAATAGCTGAAATAATATGCATGGCATTGGTTGTTTTGGGGTGTTAATGTTGCAGGAAAAGCAAGCAAGGATCAGGCTAAAGTGGTAAGAGTAGTGAAGTGTCAATAATAGACCAAGGAATATGGGGCAAAGAGGGGTGTATAGTTTAAGCAAATGATGCGGAAAAAGCAAGACAAAAGAGCCAAATAAAGGCATGATTAAAGGCAAATCAAAGGCTGGAAAAGACCACAAATATAGCTTGGAACAAGAAAAGTCCAGAAAATTGCATCAAAACTAGCAAACATTCATCACAATGCATAGTTAAATTAAGAGAATCAAATGCATAAATTGATAGAGCTACAGTTTATTTTGTATTTAAGAAAGGGTGTAAAAGGGAAAAGGGTAATATTAGCTTGTACAAATGGTATTCCTCCGTCAAAAGAGAGGGCATAATAATAAAACAAATTTTTTTAAAAAAATTAGAAGAAGAAGAAGAAATAGAAGAAGAAGAAATAGAAGAAGAAGAAGAAGAAGAAGAAGAAGAAGAATAGAAGAAGTAGAAGAAGTAGAAGAAAGAAGAAGAAGAAGAAAGAAGAAGAAGAAGAAGAAGAAGAAAGAAGAATAAGAAGAAGATGATGATGATGATGAAGTAGAAGATGACGAATTAGAAGAAGAAAAAAAAATTAGAAGAAGATGAATTAGAAGAAAAAGAAGAAGTAGAAGAATTAGAATAAAAGAAGAAGAAATAAGAAGAAAAATAATAAAAATAAGAAGAATTAAAACAAGAAGAATAAGAATTATAAGAAGAAGAATATAGAAGAAGAATGAGAAGAATAGGAAAAAGAAGAAAAATAAGAAGAATAATAATAAGATAAATTAAAAGAAGAAGAAGAATTAAAAGATGAAAATAAAGAAAAAGAAGGATTAGAAGAAGAATAATAATAATAATTAAAAGAAGAAGAAGGAAGAAGGAGAAGAAGATGAAAAGAAAAAGAATTAGAAGAAGAAGAAGAAAGAAAGAAAGAAAGAAGGATAATAACAATTACAAGAAGAAGAAAGAAGAAGAAGAAGAAGAAGAAGAATATAAAAATTAGAAGAAAAAGAAGAAGAAGAAAAAAAATTAGAAGAAGAATAATAATAATAATAATTAGAATAAAAATAAGTAGAAGAATTAGAAGAAAAAAAAGAAGAATAATTAAGAAGAAAAATAATAAGAATAAGAAGAATTAGAACAAGAAGAATAAGAATTATAAGAAGAAGAATTAGAACAAGAAGAATAAGAATTAGAACAAGAAGAATAAGAATTATAAGAAGAAGAATATAGATGAATAAGGAGAAGAATAAGAAAAAGAAGAAGAAGAAGAAGAAGAAGAAGAAGAATAAGATAAATTAAAAGAAAAAGAATTAGAAGATGAAAATGAAGAATTAGAAGAAGAAGAAGAAGAATTAGAAGAAGAAGAAGGAAGAAGAAGATGATGATGATGAAAAGAAAAAGAATTAGAAGAAGAAGAAGAAGAAGAAGAAGAAGAAGAAAAATTAGACGAAGAAGAAGAAGAAAAAGAATTACAAGAAGAAGAACAAAGAAGAAGAAGAAGACGAAGAAGAAGAATAAGAATTAGAAGAATAAAAAAATTAGAAGAAAATGAAGAAGAAAAAGAATTAGAAGAAGAATAAGAAACAAAAAAAATAAAAAGATGAAGAAGAAAAAGAAGAAGAAGAATTAGAAGAAGAAGAAGAAAGAAAGAAGAAGAAGAAGAAGAAGAAGAATAAAGAATAAGAAGAAGAATAAGAAAAAGAATTAGAAGAAGAAAAGAAGAAGAAGAAGAAGAAGAAGAAGAATTAGAAGAAGAAGAAGAAGAATTAGAAGAAGAAGAAGAAGAAGAAGACGACGAATTAGAAGAAGAAGAAGAAGAAGAAAGAAGAAGAAGAAGAATTAGAAGAAGAATAAAAAGAAGAAGAATTAGAAGACGAATAAAAAGAAGAATTAGTAGAAGAAGAAGAAGAATTAGAATAAGAAGAAGAATTAGAAGAAGAATTAGAATAATAAGAAGAATTAGAAGAAGAATTAGAAGAAGAATAAGAAAGAAGAAGAAAGAAGAAGCAGAAGAATAAGAAGAAGAAGAAGAAAAGAAAAAGAAGAAGAAGAAAAGAAAAAAGAAGAAGAAGAAGAAGAAAAAGAATTAGAAGATAAATCAAAGCATTGTCTGAAGAATGGAAAATTAATAGGTGGGAAGTGTCTGTGTTTCCATGCATGGCATTGCCTAAAGAATCAGCTTTCAACAAAGAGATGGAGGAAACCAATGCATTTACAAGGTTGAAAAGTGAATAGCAGGGGACACAAATATCAAAGCATGGAGGATTTAAAATGTTATTGTATTTAGATATCATTGCAGGGAAATGGTATTTTTGTTGTGTGGATATGATGTTTTTTCTTGCTATACAGGTTGGAAGAAATAAAAAAAATAGAAGCTATTAAAGAGGCAATAGGGTGTGTCAAAAGAGGCTAAGGGAATTCACCAAAATGAGATATGGTGAGAGACGAGAGAAAGCTATCTGAAGGCAGCAAAAGAGGCAATTGTGAAGTCCATTGATAGGCACCAAAGGGTATGCAAAAGAAACACCAAAAAAGTCTATTGGGAGACTCCAAAAAAGAATATTGGGAGGCAACACAAGTAGATATCAAGAGACAACAAAAATGGATTAGGGGAAGCAGCAAAAGAGGTTTATGGGAAAGAGTAAGGAAATCCATGTATACCACAGCATAGTTAAATATCAAGTAGTGTTAACGGTTAATTAATTTATAAAATTAATGATTATGTGCATCACAATAACAAGCAGTACATGGTTAATTGATAGAGGTATATATGTTGTTAGAAAGGTGTAAAGGATTTCGGGTAGCAAGTAAGTAGGTTGTAAAAACAATATTTCTCCGCCAAAAGAGAGGGCTAATTTTAATAAAATAATCGTTTCATAAAAGTAGAGGAAGAAGAAGAAGAAGAAGAATTAGAAATAGAAGAACAAGAAAAATAAGAAAGAAGAAGATGATGAAGAATAATAATAATAATAATTAGAAGAAGAAGAAGAAGAATTAAAAGAAGAAGAAGAAAGAAGAAGAAAAAGAAGAAGAATTAGAAGAAGAAGAAGAAGAAGAAGAATTAGAAGAAGAAGAAGAATTAGAAGAAGAAGAAGAAGAATTAGAAGAAGAAGAAGAAGAAGAAAGCAAGAAAAAGGAGAAGAAGATGATAAAAATGATGATCATGAAAAATTAGAAGAAGACGAATTAGTAGAAGAAGAAGAAAGAAAAAGAATAATAATAATAATTAGAAGAAGGAGGAGAAGAAGAAGAATGAGAAAAAGAATAATAATAGTAATTAGAAGAAGAAGAAGAAAGAAAGAAAGAAGAAAGAAGAAGAATTATAAGAAGAAGAAGAAGAAGAATTAGAAGAAGAAGAAGAAGAAGAAGAATTAGACGAAGAACAATAAAAAGTAGTAGAAGAAGAAGAATTAGAAGAAGAATAAGAAGAAGAAAGATGAAAAAGATGAAGAAGAAGAAGAAGAATAATAATAATATTTAAAGAAGAAAAGAATTAGAATTAAAAGAAGAAAGAAGAAGAAAAAGAAAAATTAGAAAAATTAGAAAATGAAGAAAAAGAAGAAAAAGAAGAAGCAGTAGTAGAAGAAGAAATAAGAAAGAAGAAGAAAAAAATTAGACGAAGAAGAAGAAGAAGATGATGATGATGATGATGGAGAAAGAAGAAGAAGAAGAATTAGAAGAAGAAGAAGAATTAGAAGATGAAGAGAAAAGAAGAAGAAGAAGAAGAAGAAGAAGAAGAAAAAAGAAAATAAGAAGAAGAAAAAAAAATAGGAGGAAGAAGAAGAAAAATAAGAAGAAGAATTAGAAGAAGAAGAAGAAGAAGAAGAAGAAGAATTAGAAGAAGAAGAAGAATAATAATAATTAGAAGAAGAAGAAGAAGAAGAAGAAGAAGAATTAGAAGAAGAAGAAAAAATAATAATAATAATAATAATAAGAAAGAAGAAGAAGAAGAAGAGTCTAAAGAAAAATTTAGAATTAGAAGAAGAAGAAGAAAGAAAGAAGAAGATGAAGAAGAAGAAAAAAAAATAGAAGAAGAAGAAGAATTAGAAGAAGAAGAATAATAATTAGAAGAAGAAGAAGAAGAAGAAGAATTAGAAGAAGAAGAAGAAGAAGAATTAGAAGAAGAAGAAAACAAAAAAATTAGAAGAAGAATAATAATTAGAAGAAGAAGAAGAAAGAAGAAGAAAGAAGAAGAATTAGAAGAAGAATAATACTTAGAACAAGAAGAAGAAAGAAGAAGAAGAAGAAGAATTAGAAGAAAATGAAAAGAAGAAGAAGAAGAAGTAGTAGTAGAAAAAGAATTAGAAGAAGAAGAAGAATTAGAATAAGAAGAAGAAGAAGAAGAAGAAACAAGAAGAAGAAGAAGAAGAAACAAGAAGAAGAATAAGAAGAAGAAGAAATTGAAGAAAAAGATGAATTGGAAGAAGAGAAAGAAAGAAGAAGAAAGAGAAGAATTATAAGAAGAAGAAGAAGAAGAAGAATTAGAAGAAAAAGAATAAGAAGAAGATGAAGAAGAATTAGAAGAAGAAGAAGAAGAAATAAGAAAAAGAAGAAGAAGAAATAGAAGAATAATAATAATAATAATAAGAAAGAAAAATAAAAAGAATAAAAATACTTCTTTTTTTCAAAAAATTCTCTCAACTTCTACAGAGAGATAATATGATTTTGAGAGAGAGAAAACTCCATTTGTGAGCAAAAAAGCTCAAATGGAGATAAACAATTCCCTCTTCAAAAAAAATTCCTTCTCCTCCATTACTAATGAGTAAGCGACTACGTGTCTAGTTTTTGACACAGAGGAGGTGAAGCCGTGATAATTTTTTCACAAGAGGAGATGAAGATCTTTGCTACTTCTTTCAAACTCACCCTTTTAGAAAAATTTTTACATGGAAGGCCTGACTTTAAGGATATTTATGAATTTATTGTCTCATTGAAGCTTCTGGAAAGAGTGAAAGTTGCAAACTATGACGGCAAGCATTCCTTTCTGTAGTTTAAAGTGGAGGATGACTTCCTCAGGATATGGTTAAGAGGTATGTGGAGTGTTGTGGCTATAAGAATATTTAGGTGGATGCCCGAGTTCTCTCCATTGGAGGAGTCTTTCCAAGCACTGGTATGGTTTAATTTTCCAAAGTTACCTCTTCATCTTCTCAACAAGCAATCTCTATTTTTTGTTGCTCTTTGTTTTGGGACTCCATGGTTATTGGACGAAGCCACTACATACATGACTAGGCCGAGTGTAGCTAGAATAAGTATTGAGGCAAACCTCAAATCTTTTCTCCCGAATAAAGTGTGGGTAGGCACTGACTTCTCTAATGGCTTCTGGCAAGCAGCCATTCCAGAGAACATGCCAAAGTACTGTATTAATTGTCTTAAATTGGGACACAGCTTGGATGAGTGCATGATGGGAAAGAAGATAATAGTGCCGCTCGGTAAAAAAGTTAGGAGAGGTAGAGAGGAATGGGTAAAAAAATAGGAAATATAGAAGATATAGGAGATATAGATAGTGGATGAAATAAGGTAGTGAGGGTAGAAAAGGTGGCAGAAAACTAGAAGATAGAGGTAGGAGGGAGGGAAGAAAAAAGAGGCAGGAGGGAGGGAAAAAGCATAAAGGATAAGGAGAGAGAGAGCATGAGAGATGAGGGTAGAAAAGAAGAGAGTAGTGAAGAAAACAAAGGGATAGAAATGAGAGAGGAAGAGGAATTATGAAGTAGAAAAGAGGAGATTAGTGAATATATGAGAAAGGTAGCCGAAGAAGGATGGGAGATGAAGGAAGAGGAAGAACAGAGGAAAAGAAGGGCATTAGGAAGGAACAAACGGGAAGAAATCAAAAAATGGTTAGAGGATGTGGGAAAGATAGCCGAAAAGGTACGATAGAGGGGAAGAAAGGAGGAAGAGGAATAGGCTCTAAAGATAGGAGAAAGGAAAAGAGAGAGAAGTATAACTAGTTGAAAATATAAATCAGCATGATTGGGAGGAGGATGATCTCGTGTTGGAAGAGGAATCGGAGGTGAAAAGTTGGCCGATTAATCTTTACAAGAATGGAGATAATAAGCAGAATATTAAGCTTATACAAGATGATTTAAAAATACAGAAAATTCCAAAGAGTGTTTCGCAAGATAGGCAGTCGGTATTGGTAGAGATAAGTGAAATGGGAAGAAGTTTAGAAAAGATGAATCTTCTAAAAAAATTAGGACAAGCCCCGCCTAGTTCAAATAAGACATAAGAAACATGAAAAAAATATAATAATATAAAATATGATAATAAATGTATAACTAGAGCGAAAGCAAGAGACACATAGAAATGATTAATACGTTATATTGGAATATAAGAGGGGTAGCGAACACCCCAATAATAAATAGAATTAGAAACCTAATATAAATTCATAAATTAAAATTAGTCGTCTTAGCAAAACCAATGGTGGATAAGACCCACTTGGAGAAGTATATAATGAGGATTGGTTTAAATAAAGCATTTTCCAATTGCAATAGTAAAATATGGGTTATGTGGAGTGAACCAGTAGAAATAGAAATATTGACAGAAGCTGAACAAATAATCAGTTTTAAATTAAAAAAATAGACAAAATCATTATTTTCAATGGTATATGCAAAAAATATGAAGGAAGGAAGGAAAGATTTGTGGCAAAAGATGGAGAATATAGCTGCGAGAGAGTCACCATGAATAATTGGAGGAGACTTTAATGTGATTAGAAATATTAATGAAAAAAGAGGAGGAAGACCTCATGATTTGATGGTAATAGCACAATTTAATGAGGCCATTGCCAAGGCTAATCTCTTGGAGACCGATTACCTAGGATCTAAATACACATGGTGTAACAACTGGAAAAGAAGAGGCACAATCTGGTCCAGGTTGGATAGGGTTTTCTATAATCCTCAATAGCTGGATAAAATAAGTGGAATAAAAGTGAAAAATTTTAATAGAACCTGCTCGGACCATAGCTCGCTCCTACTGACACTACAAAAGAGTGAAGGAAGGAGCACGGGCTTTAAATTCCAAAACATGTTGGGAATGCATAAGGACTATGATACGGTTGTAAAAGAGGCATGGGAAAACCTGATCTTGGGTAATCCTATGCAAATCCTGGCTCAAAAATTGAGAGGATTATGAATAGTGTTAAATAAATGGAATAAAGAAGTGTTTGGAAATGTCACTAAAAAAGTGGAGGATGCTGAACAAAAGGTGGACGCATTAGAAATAGAATATGAAGAGAAACCAAATGATGAAGCTAGAATAGAAGTGAGTAAAGCTAAATCGAGATTGAGGCTTAGAATGCATATGAAAAAAGTTTTTTTAAAATAGAGAGCGAAAGTTTTTTTAAAATATTAGCGATAGAAAATTTTCAATCAAACATTTCTGCCACTAATCTATCACTAATCTGTCACTGGTATTTATTTAAATGTAAAATCAAAAATCCCTTGTTATTCCCTAGCTAATCCCTCACTATTTAGCTAGGGATTGATTCCAAGCTAAATTTCCCTAGCTAAATTAATATTTTCATGTAGTGTTTTTGTTATTCTCACTCTTCTTCTTTTCTTCTATATCATTTCCTTCTTCTTCCTTTTTTTTACATCATATTATCTTTCTTGTTCTTGTTCTTCTTTTATTTTTACTCTACTTTTTTCTTCTTCTCTTTCTTCTTCAATTTCTTTTTTATCTTGTTGTTTTTAGATTTTTCTTATTTTTCTTCATGTATCATCATCTTCTTCCCCATGATATTCTTTTTTTTCTTCTTCTTATTCTCCTCCTTCTTTATCTTCATTTTCTACTTTCTCTTCTACTACTTCTTCTTTTTTTCTTCTTTTTCTTCTTCATCTTCTTGTTTTTTTCCTATTATTATTCTACCACATCATCATCATCATCTTCTTATTTTTGTTGTTTTCCATCATATTATGTTTCTTATGCTTCTTCTTTTTTTATTGTTCTTCTTCCTTCACTTCTTTTTATTTTTCTTATGTTTCTTCTTTTTCATCTAGTTTTTATTATTATTTTTTTCTAATTGCTCTTATGTTTCTTTTTGTTTTATTTCTTCTAATTACTCTTCTTTGTATTCTATTATTTCTCTTTTTTTTCTTCTTCTTGTACACCCCTAATTTCATCATTATCATCTTCTTCTTATTCTTATTCATCTTCTTTTTCTTTTTTTCTTCAACTCACTCTTCTTTTTTCTCTTGTTGTTCTTCCTCATTTTCTCGCTTTCCTTTTTTTCTCTCTTTCTAATTGTTGTTCTTCTTCTTTTACTTCTTATTCTTCTTTTTATTTTTTTTCATCTTCTTCTTCATATTTTTGTTGATTATTTTTGTCTTCTTCTTTTTGTTCTTCTTGCTTATTTTCTCATACTTCTTCTTTTTTCTCTTTTTCTTTTTCTTCTTCTACTTTTTCTTTTTCTTCTTCTACTTTTTCTTTTTCTTCTACTTCTTCCTTTTCTTTTTCTTTTTTTTCTTCATGATCTTCTTCCTATTTTGGTTAATTGTGTTTGCCTTCTTTTTCTTCGTCATATTTTTTATTCTTGATTTTCTTCTTGTACTTCTTCACTACAAAAAAATGTTCACTTAGCTAAAAAATTTTAGCTAGGGATCAATCCCTAGCTAAATTACAAGGGATTAGCTAGGGAATAGCAAGGAATTTATATTTTTTTTATTGAAATAAAAATTTTCAACGGATTAGTGATGGATTAGCGATAAAAATTTACATAAATTCCGCTCAAAAAAATGGGGAATTTAGCCACGGATTAGCAAATGAATATTTTCGTAAATTCTACTCAAGAAAAGCGAGGAATTTAGTAATGGATTTAGCGACAAAATTTCTCTATCTAATAAAATACTGATTATGGTGATAGATTTAGCGATGGAATTTCCTTAGCTAATAAAATCCAGAATTTAGCGACGTATTTCAGCGATAGAATTCCCTATCTAATTACATACGGGACATAGCGATGGATTTTAGCGACGGAATTTCCCTAGCTAATTACATACTAAATATAGTGACAAATTTTAGTGACAGAACTTCACTAGCCAATTACTTCCTGAATATATCGATGAATTTTAATGATGGAATTTCTCTAACTAATTAAATCTGGAATGTATTGATGGATTTAGCGACGAAACTTCTCTAGCTAATTAAATCATGAATATTGCGACGGATTTAGTGACTGAGATTTCCTAGCTGATTAAATCTCAAACATAGCGATGGAATTTCTCTAGCTGATATTTAATTATTTAATTTATTATTTGTTTTAATATTTTATTTAATTTTATTATGTATATTAATGATCTATAGATGATTGATCCTTAAAAGTTATATTCTCCTCGTAAAATCATAAAAAATGATATTATAAATAAATAATTTATAAAAATATAAAAATACAAAAAAAATTATATTAACAATGACTAAAATAACTATTTTTATGATGTATTAATTTTTTAACAAATTATACAAAAATGTGTTTAAAAATTTTTAATTAAGAAACTTAAAATTTTGTATTAAAGTAACATTAAATAATCAATTCAATAAGCATAATAATTTTTTTCAATATTTTAAAAATTAAATTAACATATATTAAAATTTCTACTAATATAAATGTAAATTAATTCATTGTATGATAAAATAAAAAATATTTTCAAAAATATATGAATTGATGAATAAACTAGTAAATATTAATATTATTATAAGTATAACAAAATTTTATGATTATAGGAAACATTTAAAAAAATAATTAATACAAAATTTGAAAATTTTGAAATATAATAAAAATATAAATTTTTTCATTAAAGTTAAAAGAAAATATATTAATATTTAAACATAAATACATAGATGTTTGCCCATACTAAAATTTATAAGAATTAAATAATTGAGTAATATTTTTTTTATTAGTTTTTAACATTCGGTCTTTATTAAAATAATTAATATAACTTTTTTTAATTATCTAATCACTTTAAGTAATTTTTTGATTTAAAAAATTATTAATGATATCAAATAATATGAAATTTTATCCCTTTAAAATTGTTTCATATTATCTTCATAAAAATTAATATGAATTTTTTTAAAATTTATAACCATAAAATATAAATTTTATATATTTTTTAATATTAAGAGTATTTTAGAACTTTTAGGAGTGTGGCTAGAAGACAAGTCATCTTTTCATGTATGTCTTATCATATGATGTTTTTTAATTTTGTAGCTATTTGATATTTTTTTATAAGGCTAAACATATATTTTTTTACATTTTTTATATATTTATTGTTTAATTAATATTATAATAAAAAATTGTAAGCTGTTTGTTTTTCATGTGTATATATAAATTTTGTTGAAAAAACTTTGTTTGATATATACATTAATTTTGTTGAAAAAATTTTGAGAGTAAATAAATTAATTGAGTCTTTTTATTATTATATATATATATTATATTGTTTTATTAAAAAATATAAATATTTTGGTAATATATATAATTTGTTATTTAATATTTATTTTGTCGAGACTCCAGAGACTACTCTAAACATATTCTTAAGTTAAATGATGCAAGTCCTCCGTAGTCCATCTTTCCCTCGACACTGACTCATCTAAACATATTCGAAGATTAAGCGATAATTTGTTATTGATTTGAGATACGTTTTCTATCCTAATTCTTCATCGATTATCTTTATGTAAGAGTTTGCACATTGATTCTGTTAATTTTTTTTTCCAAAATTCTTCTTCTTTAATCACCATTGTATGCTTGGATTGTTTATATAAACTTATTCGTATATATACCTAATGCATTTGTGATACAATGTATTCTCATTGTGCGGACGTTGATGGTCATAGTAGGTATGCCGACTTTATCTCCTTTTTTTTCCACTCGGTAGTATTCTATTTTTCTTAGTTTAATCACAAAATGGGTGTTTTGTGTTGGGCATTGTGTATATAACACATAAATATATATGTATATTTTATTATATTTATACCTATAAATAAAGTATACATAAACATAACTATATATAAATATAACAACATATATTTAATATATATATATATATATATATATCTATATATATCTATCATAATTCTATATATGATACATTCAATATACATGTTGTGTATTTCAAATAAAATTAGTATTATACAAATAACATTATATATATATTTTACACAAATAAAGTTATTCTGACTTTATGATAGGCTTTTAATAATATATATTTGAAATTTGTTAGTCATCATTATGAAATACACGTCTAATAAATTTGCATTATGAAAATATCTATTATTCCATAATGTCGTGCCTACCCAATAAGTATAATTAAATTAATATCTATAAACTATGTTTTATACATGGCTTTATGTATAGAAAAAAAACACTCTTATAAAAATGTAAGAATGTATTTAATATCTGTAAATTTAAAGTATAGTCACATTAATATCTGTTAATGTCAAATTAATATTTGTAAACATTTGCTGACAGGTTCTCAATTAGTTCAAATAAAAATATAATAGGCTTTATGTATACTAATACAAATTTACAAGACATTTAAATACATGTATATATTTGACTATACTTTAATTACTATGGTTAATTAAATGCCGCATAGGCTCCCTTATAAATAGCCTAGCATTAACTATCAATATGATTCATACTGGATTAAAATATATAAGATATCCAGCTCATCTGACATACATACATATATATATATATATATATATATATATATATATATATGTGTGTGTGTGTGTGTGTGTGTGTGTGTGTGTGTGTGTGTGTGTGTGTGTGTGTGTGTGTGTGTGTGTGTGTGTATGTATGTATATATCTATATATATATATATATGTATATTAAATATGTGTTGTAATATTTATATATAGTTATGTTTATGTATACTATTTTTATAGTTATAGATATAAATACACTTATATAAGAAATTTAAATTATATCACACATGCATATTGATGTATAGTTATGTTTAAATACACTTATTGATTGGAGGAACTTAAATGTATAAAGATTTATACATTTATATATAACTATATATAAATGTATTTAACAATATGTATATCAACATAATACTATATATAAATGTATTTATCTATATCAATACCTATACATATCCATGTCTAAATATATATAATTACATGAAAAACTAAATATAACTACATCTACAACATGTATAACTACATGCTTCAGAAACATAATATCCATCCATATCATTTATATCATTCATCTCATTCATATATATATATATATATATATATTTGATATTGTATAAATCTTTAGCATTTTTTCCTATATCTTAGGAACTTTAATTTAATTTTTTCAGCCTTAAATGTATCTTTAATGTATTTTTATATGTTTGTATAAATCATTATGATTTAATATGTTTAGGGTTTGTATTTTTGTTCCACTTAATATCATTTAACTAAAATTGATTTCTAATAAAATGTTTATTTGTTAAAATTCATGTTGTAAATTTTAAAACAAATAACAATATGTTTGCGTAAAAAATATTATAAAAAATTTCTAAAATATATATGTGATGTAGTTGCAATTTACAAAGATAAAACTTTAAAAATAAAATTTATTTACAAAATAAAATTTGTACCTCATAATTTACAATATGTTATATTTATTATAAATAAACAATGTTTAAAATGTGTCTATTAATTACAAAAAAAAAATATTGTCATGTATTCAATTTGAAAAAAAAATTAAAAATAATTATTTAAAAAAACAAATTCATATATTGATATGGTCATTTATATATTTTGAATAAAATAAAAAAAATAATTACTTTTAGAAAAATTTACTCATGTATTTATATGGAAATTTGTTTTGTTTGAACATAATTAAAGAAATAATTGATTTTTTACAAAACATTCAAGGCATGTATTTATATGAACTATATTATAATTGTTTGAATTTTAAAGTTACTAAAAATGTATCAATAACAATAAATTAATGGTAGAAATTTATCATAGACATTAATATTTTAATAAAAAAATTATATAGAAAAACAAAAATAATATTATCTATTTATGACCAATATTTTAATTGTTAACATAATTGTAAAATAGAAGCTCATATATTTAATTCATCATTTCATTTTACGCATTAATATGCTTCACACACATGCACGCGCGCATAAACACACACACAAATATTTATTTTAAATTTAAAGAATTTACAATATTTTATAAATTGTATTTTATTTTAATTAAATACATTTACACACACACACACACACACACATATATATATATATAATAGTTTCATGTGTAACTTTAAAAATACAATACATATATAGGTATATGTGTGTGTTTGTGTGGGTGTTTTGTAGTATATGCATGCATGCAAGTATATACACACTACTTTGAAAATGTAGATACATGTGTGAATATATACAAAAGTACAAAAAATGTGTATTGTGATATATAATGTATAGTGTATATGGATGTATAAATGTGTGTGTGTGTTGGTTAGTGTATATGCACACATATATTTATGCACATATATGTAAATATCAACATTAATTTTGAGAAGAAAAATATTTAAGCACATGAATATTAACATGTTCCACAAATTCATGAGCGCAAGCAAAAAGTAACATTATTGCAAGATACTACTAATCTTCCATCTATGACACTCTGCCTCAAATTTTGATCAGTGTACTACTTGCAATGATAATGTTCATTCTATACTACTTACCATGGTGTTACATTTTCATTCAATACTATAATCTGTTCAAATAAAAAAAATATTTAATATCATCTTCAACAACTCTTCTATCTTTTTTTTCTAGTCTTGATAAGCTATTTTCAATTTTGATTATATGTACATTTCTTATGTAATATCTCTAGTTCAAACTATAATAGTAAAATCCACCAAATCAGTCTAGGCCTGATATCTTTATTTTCTATGAGATATTTGATTATAGAATAATTAGTATATATTATGACTTTGGTTCCCACTAAATATGATATTAACTTGTCAAAAGAAAAGATTATCGATACAAGTTCTTTCTTTATAGTGCTGTAATTCAAATGGGCATTTGAGAGTGCGTTGTTATCATATTATATAATAACTATTTATAAATATTTGTATAACTATATAAACTCTTTATAATTATATTTAACTATATATGTAACTATGTAAACTATTTTTATAACTATATTAATAATTATGTATAATATTTTTTAACTATATAATATTTTATAACTATATGAGTAATTCTATATAACTAAATTTTTAACAAAATATATATGTTTAATAATAAATAACTATATATAATTACTATATGTATAACTATAAAAATGTTGTATATAACTATATCTTTAACTACATACATATTTATAACTATATGTGTATAACTATATATAAATATTTGTATAACTATGTAACACTATATAATTAAATATAACTATATTTGTATCTATGTATACATATATGTATTCATATAATTATATCTATATGTTTATTTATAACTTTGTATATATTTATGTATAACTATTTATAACTACTTGTATGAATATATCTGTATATAAGTATATGTTTAACTATATATAAATCTTTTTTTAATTATGTATACTATAGGTATAAGAACATATAAAGGTTGACCTCCCTCTCTGGTGACCATCTCTTGAGGTCTATTGATTCTATTTCTTTCTCATCAGATCTCTTTACTTCCATACAACAAAGGATTTGAGATTTAGTGGAAGAAATAGGGTTTACATTCACAAAGCTGTTCAACAGGCTGTTTGCTAACAATGAGATGAGAATTTTGATACTAGGTCTTGATGCTGGCAGAAAGACAACCATTTTGTATAAGTTGAAGTTGGTGAAATTGTCACCACAATTCCTACTATTGTCTTCAATGTAGAGACTGATAAATACAAAAATGTCAATTTCACTATGTGGGATGTTGGGAGTCAAGACAAGATTCACCCTATCTGGAGGGATTACTTCCAAAATACACAAGGTCTGATATTTGTGGTGGATAGCAATGATAGAGATCAAGTAGTTGACGCTAGAGATGAGTTGAATAGGATGCTAAATGAGGAAAAGCTTCGTGATACAATTTTGCTGGTATTTGCCACTAAGCAAGATCTTCCTAATGCGATGAATGCAGCTGAAATTACTGACAAGCTAGGACTTCACTCTTGTCTCCAATGCTATTGGAACATTCCGAACACCTGTGCTACCTTTAGCGAGGGCCTCTACGAGGGTCTTGATTGGCTTTCCAATTACATTGCTTGCAAGTCATAAACAATTTTAGCATGATGAGGCAAACTTTGTTGACATATCTGGATGTGGATCTAATCTTTGCCTATTTTGCTTGAGTTTTGTTTTGTTATGTGGATGACATCATCTGTTTCTAGGGGGATTCAAATTGTATTTATATTTATATATTGCATGCCTGAAATACAAGACCGCATTTACTTTGTTTTGATCTATTCTGAGTCGAACTTGTTTGTTTTCTATTTTGTCTTTTTGCCATTGGATCCTAAAGGTATAACAATATATAACTATAAATAATAGTATTTGACTATATGTATAACTATAAAATATTATACATAACTATATTTATAAATATAATTAACAACATATATTTAATATACATTTTTATATATTAGTATATAAAAATGTATTTTACCATATATATACCTATAGATAACTATATGTATACATATATAAAATTATATAAAAATATATATATACCTACATGTATATATATATGTTTAACTATATGTGTAACTATATGTATAACCACTTATAACTATATTTATAATTACATGTATAATAACATACAACATTATATTTAACTATATGTGTATAACTATATATAAATATTTGTATAACTATATATAAAAATTTGTATAACTATATAACACTCTATATAATTAAATATAACCATATTTGTAACTAGGTATACATATATGTAAATCTATATATTTATTTATAACTTTATATATTTATGTATAACTATTTGTATGAATATATCTATATATAACTATATGTTTAACTATATAAAAATATTTATAGCTATATATACTATATGTATAATAACATATAACTATAAATAATTGTATCTTATTATATGTATAACTATAAAAGCTTTATACATAACTATATATAAATACTTAATTTACAACTTATATTTAATATACATTTCTATATATTAGTATTTAAAAATGTATTTTACTATATCTATACCTATACATAACTATATGTATAAATATATAAAATAATATGAATAAATATATATTCCTACATGTATAAATATAAGTTTAACTATATGTGTAACTATATGTATAATCACATGTAGCTATATTTATAATTACATGCATAACAACATACAATATTATGTTTAATTCTATGTATATAACTAGATATAGATTTTTGTAAAACTAAATAAAATGGTATATAATAAAATATAACTATATTTTTAACTATTTATACATATATGTATACATATATTTAAATCTATATTTTTGTTTATAACTTTGTATATATTTATGTATAACTAAATATAACTACTCGCATGAATATATATATATATATATATATATAACTAAATGTTTAACGATATATAATTTTTTATAACTATATATATTATATGTATAATAACATATAACTATAAATAATTCTATATTATTATATGTATGACTATAAAAACTCTATACATAACTAAAAATAAAATATATAATTAACAACATATATTTAATATACATTTTTATATATTAGTATAAAAATGTATTTTAGTATATCCATACTTATACATTACTATATGTATAAATAATTGAAATTATATGAAAAAATATATATACATACATGTATAAATATAAGTTTAACTATACGTGTAATTATATGTATAACCACATGTAACTATATTTATAATTACATGTATAACAACTTACAACATTATGTTTAATTATATGTGTATCACTAGATATAAATATTTCTAAAACTAAATAAAACTTTATATAATTAAATATAACTATATATTTAACTATTTATACATATATGTATACATATATGTAAATCTATATATTTATTTATGACTATGTATATATTTATGGATAACTAAATATAACTACTCGTATGAATATATATATATATAACTAAATGTTTAGTGATATATAATTTTTAATAACTATATATATTATTTGTATTATAACATATAACTATAAATAATTCTATCTTACTATATGTATAACTATAAAAACTTTATACATAACTATATTTAAATATATAATTAACAACATATAATTAATATACAATTTTATATATTAGTACAAAAATATATTTTAGTATATTTATACCTATACACAACTATATGTATAAATATATGAAATTATATGAAAAAATATATATACATACATGTATAAATATAAGTTTAATGATATGTGTAACTAAATGTATAACCACTTGTAACTATATTTATAATTATATGTATAAAAACATACAACATAATGTTTAACTATATGTGTATGACTATATATAAATATTTTTATAACTATAAATAACTCTATATAAATAAATATAACTTTATTTTTAATTATGTATACATATATGTATACATATATATAAATCTATATAATTATTTATAACTTTGTATACATTTATGTATATCTACTTATAACTACTTGTATGCATATGTCTATATATAACTATATGTTTAACTATATGTAACTATTTATATCTACATTTACTATATGTATACTAACATATAATTATATATGGGATAATACTAATTTGTTGCATTAACTTGAAATTAAATGGCAAAAGATATAATATCAACAATATGTAAGCACATAGCATGAGAGTGTCTATTGGTTATGCTCATATATGGTATAATACAAATAAGGGTCTTACCTAATCCCAGCCCTTGGGCATCAGGCTCATATATGAACTTTTGTATGATGAAAGATGTAATATTTGATAGGTTTGTATAGAATGAATTTTTTTTCTTTTATGTAATTCCTCATTCTAACACTGCATTCTCTATGCGTCTCTCTCTTTCTCTCTAATTCTTTCTGTGTCACTCTCTTCCTCTTTTTCTTTCTGTGTCACTCTCTTCCTCTTTTTCTTTCTGTGTCACACACTCTCTCTTGTTATTTTCTTTCTCACTCTCCGTTCTTGCTTTCTTTCTCCCCCTTTCTCTCTCTCTCTCCCTCCCTCTCCCCTTTCTCTCTCTCTCTCTCTCTCTCCCTCTCCCCGTCTCTCCATTTCTCTGCCCATCTCTCTTTCCCTCTTCCCCTTCAAACTTTAAATGTCTTTCTTTTTTGCATTCCTTTCTTGTGCATTATCATATTTTTCTCCCTTTATAAAGTTTTAAAATGATGTCTATTAATCTTTATCGTGCTAAAAATCGCTTTATCTATTCATTTAGATTCTACAAACACATTGTCTCGATATTCATGATATTTAATTTTTAAATATTCATCTATATGTAATTTTATTTAATAATTAGTATATTTTGAAGTAATAGAATGTTTAATTCAAAATAATGATTGAGCATTATTTTTTGTAAATAAAATTGGGCAAAATGAGGTCAGATCGTCAGTGAATGTATAAAAAGTTTATTAATGGAATTTTGAATATAGATTTTTTGACTAGGCTTGAAACGTTCATTAATTTTGTATCTAGTCAATCGAGATGGATGGATGGATGGAGAAAAAATTAAGTGTCCATGTAATCATCACAAGTGTCAGAATATCTCTTTTCATGATGAAAACACTATAAGATACCATTTGGCTATATATGGCTTTGTGCCAAATTATTTTGTGGGATTTATCATGGGAAAAGTACAATGGCTCTAAACATTGACCGAAATGAGGGTACTGAATCGTTTGTTTGTGGTGAAGAATCATCAAACACATATCATAGAATGATCATAGAAGCTACTGGTGTTGACTTCAATATGGATTACATGGATGAACCAGCTAATCCTAAAGCTCAGAAATTTTATGAAATGCTTAAGCTGCAGATATAAAGTTGTGGCCTGGTTGTAAAACATATTCATAATTGTCACTTGTGGCTCAACTTATGAGCATTAAGTCAGAAAATCATGTCTGAGAAATTATTTGATCAGGTGACAGAATTGATTAAAAAGATTATTTTGGATAATAATTTAATCACTAACCTTTACAACACTAAGAAGTTACTATGATGAATGGGTCTACCAGTGGAAAAAATTGATTGTTGTTTCAATGGATGTATGTTATATTAGGGTGGTGATAGTGATTTAACTAGTTGTAAGATTTGTGATCATCCTCTGTTTAAGAAGGCACCTCATGTGTAGATACGTGACAAAAATTAAAAGTTGCATTTAATAAGATGTATTATTTTTTATTAATTCCTCAATTATAGCGGCTATATGCATCAAATGCTACTGCAAATGATATGAGGTGGCATTCAGAGCATGAGGTTGAAGAAGGGGTAATGCGTCATCTATCAGATTCACTTGCTTGGAAGCATTTTAATCATATACATCAAGATTTTGGAATGCAAAATATTTATTTTATTTTATGTATATCTAGAATCGTATTTTTCTCTATTTTATCTCAGGAACCAATAGAGGAACGTGTGACAGTTGCTCATCAACAAGTTGATGATTCTATGGATATTCAACCAAGTGACTATGATCCTATTTATTTGGAGATCATATGAGTTCATAAGAAGCAATGAGTGTACGAAATCGGCTCGAAGGGAGTGGCATTTTGTTGTAGAAGTCATGCTTCTAATTAATCTATCTCAGCAATGGTGGATGAGGCAGTCGATAATAAGCAAAGGAAACAAATGAACGTATTGTAGTTATGGAGACCAAAATGAAAAAGAAGGATGAGCAAATATCTCATTTGAAGGAAGAAATATATGAAATAAAAGAACAGAAGGATGAGCAGATATCTCATTTGAAGAAGAATTATTTGAAATAAAAGAATAGAAGGATGTGCAGCATTGTAATATGATGGAAGAAAAGTAAGAAATTAAAAAAATGAATGATGAGATGAAAGAAATTAAAAATGTAATGCAATAGTAGATGTACTATATGGAGTCACAGTTAGCAATATTGGTGCAGCAAATAGCATTCCGAGATCCAGCTGTGAAACCTCACAAGAGAGGCCATCATTCCCTACAGATTATGAGGATGATTTCATATGAAAATTATTTCTGAACTGGTATTGATTTTTGTCTGTGTAGCAAATAATTATAAATTTTTTGGGTAGGTTTTAAATTTTTTTATTATGGTTTTGTTCTTTGCTTTTCCGTTAAACCTAATTATGAATCTTTGCAGGACACATTATGTGAGACACACAAAAAAAATCTGATTCAAAGCATTCAAACATTGCCAAAGTCTTTCCATTGCATGGATCCCATATTTATTGATTTTAGCTTTATCAAAAGGAGGCCAAGCTTTTTTTATATTTATTATTCCTAAAATATTTTATTTTTGCATTCTCTTTCTCTCTAAACATCATTGCTGGACATCTTTTTGATTTTTGTTGAAGATAAATGATAATCAACTTTAATTTATGTTTGTTTATGTCTATAATAATTGTTTTTATATATCTGTGAATATGTTTGCATGTCTCCAAATTTTTTGGGTAGAATTTTAGCCTATTATAGGTATGTAAAAGCCTATTATCAGCAATGATAGTAGCGGAAATGGTGCCAGTGGCGGTAACAGTGATAGTGGCAGCGGCAATGGTGGTAGCGGTGCCAATGGCGACATCGGCGGCATCAGCGGTAGCAGCGGTGGCAACAACAGCATCGGCAGCAATAGCGACATCGGTAGCTGTGGCGATGGTGGCGGTGGCGGTGGCGGCAGCAGCAGTGGTGGTGGTGGCAGCGGGTGTGGCAGCGAGTGCGGCAGTGGTGGCGGCAATAGTAGTGGCGGCATCAGCGACATCGACAGCGGTGACGGCAAAGACAGCTGCAACGGCGGTAGTAGAGGTGGTAGCGGTGGCGGAGGCGGAAAAAAAGGAGGTGGCGGAGGCAGAGGTGGCGGAGGCAGAGGTGGCGGAGGCGGAGGCGGTGGAGGCGGAGGTGGCGGAGGCGGAGGCGGCGGAGGCGGCTGCAACGGGAAAGGTGTCTGTGGCGGCGACGGTGGTGACGGTAGGACCGACAGAGGCGGCAGTAGCATCAGCGGCGGTAGCAGCAACGATGGTGGTGGTAGTGAAGGCGATAGCAGTGGCAGTGGCTGTGGCGATAGTGGTGGCGGCGGCGGTAGTGGCGGTGATGGTGTTGGCAGTGGGGGCGGAGGAGGCGGCAGTGGCGGTAGTGGCGGCAGTGGCGGTGGCGGCGGCGACGACGGAAGTGGCTGCGGCGGCGACAGCAGCAATGACAACTATGGTAGCAACAACAGCAATGGTAGTCATGGCAGCTATGGCGGCATCAGCGACAGCTACGGCAATAGCCGTGGCGGCAGCAACGACATCTATGGTGGCAGCTACAGTAGTGGCAGCACCGTGGAGACAATGGTGGTAACATCGATAACATCAGCAACACCTACAATGGTGGTAGTAGCGGTAGTGGCAGCAACAGTGGCAGCACCGGTAGCGGCAGTGGCGGTGGCGGCGGCGGCACCGGTAGTGGCGGGAGCACCGGCAATGGCGGGAGCACTGTAGTGGCATGAGCACCGGCAGCAACGGCAGCACTGGCAGTAGTAGTGGTGGTAGCAGCAGCAATGGTGGCGGTAATGCCAGCGGTAGCCGTAGTGACGCCAATGGCACAGATGACAGTGGCGGCAGGAATGACAGTGGTAGCAGGAGCAGCAGCAACAGCAAAAATGCAGTATATATGTACGTATATAGTCAGTAAATATGTACATATAATACTACAATATTTTATATACGTATATACTGAGTAAATGTACTCAGTATATATGTATGCATAATACTACAGTTTATATGTACATATACTGCAGTAATATATGTACGAGTGAAATGTTAGTATATATGTACATGTTTACTGCAGTAATATATATTTATCAAAACATAGATTTTTTTTTATTTATTTTGATTTGATTGAGTGATTTAACCTTCTTATAGATATGGTATCACATTATTTCCCATACGAAGCTTGATAAGTGAAGAGATTTTTCAACAGACATGATGGACCATTACTCGGTCAGCTTTTTCACAGCAAAAAGTTAGTGATCAGAGGATTAAAGTGAGAGAAAGCAATGTTAATGCATAGATAGATTATACTTTATGTAATGTCAGTAGATACATTGATTAATAAAATGTAATATAATTTTGTTATTTTTTTTTAGTTATGTAAAATATTGAATTAGAATATGTTATTAAATGAATTTTTTTTTGTTAATTAAAATTATCATTTATAGTTTCAGTTTTTATTCAATTTAATATAAAAATATAAAATTATTTAATTAATTTTTTGTGAAGTTGTATGACAATCAACTTTAATTTGTATTTGTTCATGTTTGTAATAACTTTTTTTATATATTCGTGAATATGTTTGTGTATTTCTGAATTTTTTGGGTAGAGTTTTAGAAATGGAACCGATCCGTCGTTAATCTGTTGCTATATCCCATTTAGTGATGGAAAATGCCCATTTAGCTAGGGAATTGTCCTGAGCTATATGGAATTTTTCTTGTAGTGCTTCTTCCACTTTTTATACTTATTCAATACTTTTTCTTCATCTTCTTCCACTACATCTTCTTCATATTTTTATTCGATATTATTGTCTCCTCCTCCTCCTCCTCCTTCTTTTTATTCTTATTCTTTTTCTTCTCTTCTTCTTCTTCTTCTCAAGCTTCTTTTTTTTCTTGTTCTTCTCCTTTTTTTTCATCTTTTATATTGTGTTCTTCTAATTCTGCTTCTTCTTCTTCGACTACTTATTATGCTTTATGTATTTCTTCATATCTTTAATTATTCTATTCTTCTTATTATGATTCATATTATTATTATTATTCTTCTTCTTCTACGTATTTTCTTCTTCTTTTTATGAATATTATTATTTTTCTTTTCTTTATTAAGTTTCTTTTAATTCTTCTTTTTTTTTCTTTTTCTTCTTTTTATTTTTTTCTTATATTATTTCTTTTTCTTATATTTCCTCTTCTATTTTTTTTCTTCTTCTTTTTTATCTTCATTTTCTTTTTTTTCAGCTTCTTCCTATTTTTCTTATTCTTCTACCTACTCATCAACTTCTTTGTTTGAATTTTTTCTATTTGCACTTCTTTTTCTTTTTCTTCATTTTTTTCTTCTTTTTTTATTTTTATTTTTCATCTACTTTTAATTCTTTTTCTTCGTGTTATTCTTAATCATATTTTTCTTCTTCTTTTTATTCTTCATTTTTTTTGATCTTATTCTTTTTCCTATTCTTATTAACTAACTTCTCCTTATTATTATTATTATTATTATTATTATTATTCTTCTTCTTCTTCTTCTTCTTTTTCTACTTTTTCTTGATTTTTTTCTAATACTTCTTTTACTATTGCTTTTACTTATTTTATAATTTCTTTCTCTTCTTCTTTTATATCTTCATCTTATTTTTCTGATTACTTTTATTCTTCTTCAACATTAACTTTTTGTACAATTTTTTTAATTTTCTTATTTTTCTTTTACTTTGACCTCTTTTTTTTCTTCTTTCTTTTTATGTATTATCTTCATCTTTATGTTCTTGTTCTTATACTTATACTTTTTTTTATTTTGTTGTTCTTCTTCACCTTCTTCTGTAACTTTTTTTTCCTTCTTATTTTTTTTCCTATTCTTCATCTTTATTTTCTTATTATGAATATTATTTTTAT
>JAREIK010002935.1:132500-164250 GCA_029783825.1 Sapria himalayana
CCACACCCTATGACACTTGAACATTATACAATACAGCATACCACAACATACACTTGCAAACACTCACTTTACATGCACCCCCCCTTGACACTTTTACTGACTCTTTACCTAACAGGTCACCACCCACTAGTGACTCTTGACCCACTACTGCTTGACCCACTATGAAACATAAAATAGAACCCCACCCAACCAAAAACTTTACTGACCACCACCCTCTAGACAATCCTCATTATTACTTGGAGCAGCCACCACCCATTTACAGACCACCACTTTACAGAAACTTTACAGACCACCACCCACTTGACACCTTATTATACTGACTCCTGGACAAGCAACCACTATGTTGTTTCTGCTTCTAGTCTATTTGTCTGAATCCATCAGGATTTTTAGGCTCCCCTTCTATTATGTTCCTTGTTTGTTTTTCCTGCAAAATTAAAATACCAATACAACAAATACTATATATATTCCACTCTTTCTGTTTAAGCATATTTGCTCCTGCCTCCATGCTTCTCCCTGCCTGTCGAGTCTTCACTCAACATTCTATCTACCACCTTTGCAGACACTTGATAGACCCTTTATACAGACACTTATAGGTGCATAAACTACCTTATACGGACTTTTGCCGCCCATGCCAAATTACAAACTTTTACAGCAAAATTACAGACTCTACTGGCTGACCCAAAAACCTGGCTTCTACTATAGAAAATTTTACAGACTCTATAATCAACCGAGACAATACCTAAGCAAATAATGAAAATTTTGCTACCATCTTAACTTTTAGCCTTTAAGTTCCACCTTTTTCCAATGTTCTGCCTTGTGTCTTCAAGCTATTGCTCAACCTATAAAAGGATATCATCCTACTACATGTCTAATATTATCAATTTCCCCTCCATCCACTATTTATTATATCTTATAGACCATGAACAAGATGTTATTTTCTCCATATTTTATCTCCTATTTGTTTCTTATTCATTCAGTTGGCCATTTTATATTATTCTCCCCTTAGGACTAGGGAGATTTTTAATTTTTCCCTAGCTGCCACCTGCATTTAACTTTATAAGCTGCAAAGAAAAATTAGTATACATATAAAACAAGCAAAAAATTTTTTTTCACTAAGCCTTCCTTTTACTTTTATTTTAATCTTTAAATTTTTGAACTCTTATATATGGAAATCCTATCTTCTCTAATCTTATTAATACTTTATACCTATTTAGAATATTATTCTCGTCAAATTTTTGATTGCATTTCCTCATACCCTCCTCTGCTAATTTGTCTGCCAATACATTAGCTTCCTTGAATATATGAATGATTTCCCATTTAAGTTCAATTACTAATTTTCTTATCTTGCTAATGTCCTCCTCCAGCCTCCATAACTCTATTTTGTCTTGCACTAAATCTACCAGTAGGCTTGAATCTACCTATATTTGAATATTTTGGAATCCATTTTCTTTGCAAATTTGTAGACCCTTGTGTAAGGCCATTATTTCTGAGTGTAAAACTGAGGTGACTATTCCCCTCTTTGTAAAGGCCCTAATTACTCTGCCTTCCTCATTTTTTATTACTCATCCACCTCCTACCACTCCCATATCTCTTTTAAAGCTTCCATTAGTATTCAAAATTAGAAAATCCCCCGTGGGTTTTTTCCACCTGATGATTTTAATACTGGTGGTTTTCTAATGTTTATAGATAGGCCCCATGTCTTTTTCCTAATTTCATCTATCCCATTATTTTTTAATTTTATCGGATTGCATGCCAAGATAAAAGAGCTTTCTCTTTTATTCTCTTCTAATATGTTTTCATAGCTCATATGTATATTTTCAAATCGACTTTTATTTCTAGCTTTCCATAAGTACCATACTACTATATGAGGAATGTAATTTCTAAACCATTTAGAAATTTTATTCTTTGTATGCCTTTGATCCCAGCTTACCAATCTTTCTTTGAGATTTCTTGCACTTGTTTTTATTTCTACTTTTGTTTCTAATTTGTCCCACAACTATTGGCTATCTTTCCCATTGAAAATAAATGTTCAATGCTTTATATCTCCTTCCTACAACATTTGAATCTAAAGGCTAGCTTTATACCATTCCTTTGTATGTTCTCATCTACCGGTATGGCTTTTGCATAAAGTTTCCACATAAATGCATTTATTTATGTGGAAACTCCTTTATCCATAACCTTTCGAATGTTTCTTAAGATTGCCTTTTATTTCTTACCATATTTTTGATGCTTTTTAATGTGAAAATTCCCGGAGCATTCAGCTTCCATTTCCACCCTCAACTAGTCAAAATCACATGATTTTCTATAATATTTTGCTGTTTACTCATCAGCTTCCAGCTTTTTGATGCTTTTTTTAGATTAACGGGCTTATCACCTAATCCATATCAAGATTTTTTATATGCAGCCCAAAGACTTCCATTCTCTTTTAGCCTCCACCAGTTTTTACAAGCCCATGCTTTCATTATATCACTTAGCATTGAAAATCCTAATCCAGCATCTTCCTTCGGATAACATAGCTCCTGCCATTTTTTCCAATGGATCTTATTTTTTCCTTCTTTTTTCCCCCATAAGAAATCTACCATTTCTCTTTCTATTTTTCTAACTATAGTTTTTGGTGGCTGAATCAACATTAATATATGTGTCAGAGAGCTTTGTAGTACATGTGTTATAAGCATGATCCTTCCTGCCATGTTTAAAAGATCCTCTTTCCAACTCGTGATTTTTTGCCTCATCTTATCCACTAAAAATGATAAATATTCCTCCTTCACCCTTCCTTCATAAATTGGGCATCATAGATATATTAATGCTCCACATTTTTGCATGAATCCTATAATCCTTTTACCTTTTTGAGCAGTATTTTTTGATGTTATTTTTGATGTGATGAGTTGACATTTATTCTTATTCAACATTTGTCATGTTTCTTCCTCCAAAATTTGAAGTAGCCTCATCATATTTTTCAAAGATCTATTACTAGCATTTGTGAATATGATAACATCATCCGCATATGCCAAACAACTCACAATGAGAGTCTACCTTGGTTGCTTAAATGCAACGATCCTACCCATTCTCATTTTCTCCTTTAAATTAACTGTAAGTAATTCTAAATATATGTTAAATAAGGATGGAGAAAGAGGATCTCATTGCCTGAGTCCTCTTGTCGGTTTGAATTCTCCACCTACCTATCCATTTACTAAAATTTTTACCCATACACTTGAGACACATTTATGCATCAGATCTATCCAATATTCTGAGAAGCCTATTTTTCTCATAAGATAACATAATATGTCCCATATACTCTATCAAATGCTTTAGACAAATCCAGTTTAAGAATAATATTACCTTCTCTCTCTTTAGCTCCTATTTCCCTCATCATTTATGAAGCTAAATTAAAATTTTCCATCATCAGTCTATTTTTTACAAACCCTACCTGTTCAGGCGATATAATATTAGGAAGAATATTGCTAATCATGCTCTGTAATATTTTAGTTAAAATCTTAAAAGTAGTATTACATAAGCTGATCAGCCTATAGTCTTCTTCCCTCTACATATTATTATTTTTATGTATCAATACAATAAAAGAGCTTGCCCATGATTTCGAAATATCAGCACCTGCAAAAATCCATGCAATGGCCGCAAGTAGCTCAGTTTTAATGATACTCCAATTGCTTTGGAAAAAACTATTATTCTAGCCATCCAGTCCTACAGCACTATCTTTTTCGGCACTAAATACCATCTCCTTAACCTCTTCTTCCTTTGGGGGTTAACCTAGTAATTCATTATCCTTTTCTGAAACTTTTTTCTCAACCATTAGCGTATTTCTTTTAACTGTGCCTTGCCCGCATAAGATATTTTTGAAATAATTGTGTAATAAATTTTTTATCTCCTCCTCCTTTTCTATCCATTCCCTATTAGCTGATCTAAGCCCTTTTATTCTGCTTTTTTGTATTTTTATTTTTGTCATCGCATTAAAGAATTTTGTATTTTTATCTCCATCTTAAAGCCACTTAACTTTTGCCCTCTGCTTCCAGAAGACTTCCTCCATGTGCATCCTGAGTCTCAATTCTATTTTGGCCTTACTAACTGTAATTCTAGCCTCATGGCTAGGTCTTTCTTCATATTCTATTTCTAAGGTCGCCACCTCTTGTTCAACTTTTTGGATTTTTCTGGTATTATTTCCGAAAACCTCATTATTCCATTTATTTAATGCCCATCATAGGTTATGTAATTTTTGAGCCAAGATTTGCATCGGGTTCCCCAAGATTGGCTTTTCCCATGTTTCTCTTAAAACTTTATCTTAATCCTTATGTAATCCCCACATGTTTTGAAAATAAAAACCTTTTTGTCTGCCTTCGCTTTTTTGAAAAGTCAACAGAAGTGGGCTGTGGTCTGAACAGGTTCTATTTATATGTTTAACCTTTATTCCCCCCAATTTATCCAGCCATTTCGAGTTAAATAGGACTCTGTCCAACCTGGACCAGATTACCTCTCTCTTCTTCCAGTTATTACACCATGTGTAATTAGATCCTAAGAAGTCTGTGTCCAAAAGATTCGCTTTGGCAATAGCATCATTAAATTGAGCTATTGCTATCTGATCCGAAGGTCGTCCTCCTCATTTTCATTAGTCTCTTCTTCTATCTCCTTCCATAATGCTTTTCTTCCTACCTTCGTATTTTTCGAATATACTACCGAGAATATTACTACTGGTTGTTTTTGAAAATTAAAGCTGATGATTTGTTCATCTTCTGCCAATATCTTTATATCTATAGACTTTCTCCATGAAACCCATATCTTGCCGTTACGGTTTAAGAAAGCCTTATCTAAACCGATCTTCCGCTTATATTTCTCTATTTGATTTCTATCAACCATAGGTCTAGCTAAGATAACTATTTTTAAATTGTGAATTTTAACTAGTTTTTAATTCTATTTATTGTTGGAGCGTTCGCCACCCCTTTTATGTTCCAAAACAAACTATTAAACATATCTACGATTCCCTTGCTTGTGCTCTAGTAGTACATTTGTTTTCATACTTCATATTTTTATAATTTTTCATATTTCTTGATGGCTTACTTGAGCTAGTAGACACTAGTTCATATTTCTTTAACACGCTCATCATTTCTAGCCTTCTTCCCATTTCCTTGATTTTTTCTAATGCTAATTGCCTATCTTGTGGGATCTCTTATACATTTCCTATTTTTGAGATGTTAGATCATCATATGATAAATTATAACTCTGATTATTTTCCTTCTTTTTATTAATAATGTAAGGCCAACTTTTTGCCTCCGATTCTTCTTCCGATAAAAAATCATTCTCTTCCCAATTGAAAATATTTTCAAATTCTTCTAACTCTACCTCCCCTCCTCTTCCTTCTAGTTCCTACCACCCTAATTTTCCTCCCCCCCCCCCCCCCCTACTCTCTACCCTTTCGGTACCCTTTTCTATTTATTTGAGCCACTTTCTAATCTCCTCTTTTCTTCCTTCCTAAAGCTCTTCCCTTCTCATCTCTCCCACCTTCTCCCTCATTTCTGCCCCCCTTCTCTTTTTTTTACCCCCCCCCCCCTCTCTCCCTCTCACTTATGTTTTTACCCATATACACCTCTCCTCTCCCCCTAGTTCCTCCTTAGTTTCATTATCACCCTTTCATTATGCCTTTTGATATTCCCTCTCCTCTATTCCCTTCTTTATCCTCTACTTTTCTACCTCATCCTTTATTCTCGACCCTCTATTCCTTCTTACTCATACTTCTCTTCCCTTCCTAGCTTCCTTACTCATTTTTCCTAACATGTAGTTCTCCTGCCCAAGCCCTAGTTTAAGACCGTTTAAATATTATGGTGGCATGGCTTCTAGGGTAGCTTTTTGCTAGAAGCCATTAGAGAGGTCAATGCCTATCCACACCCTATTCGGAGGAAGAGACTTGAGGTTAATTCCAACACATATTCTTGTCATGCTTGGCCTAGTCATCGAGGCCATGGCTTCAACCAATAGCGATGGAGTTCCAAAGCAAAGAGCTATCGAGTAGAGAGTTTGCTTATTAAACAAATGAATGGGAAGATTGGGTAAAGAAAACCATACCGGTATGAGAGAGAACTCCTCCAATGGTGAAAATTCTGGCATCCAGTTGAAGACCCGCATTGGATAGCCCACAACGCTCCATGATCCTCTCACCCAAACTCTGAGGAAGTCATCCTCCTCTCTGAATTGTTATCATAGCGAGTACTTATCAGCATAGTTATGCACCTTAACAATTTCGTGTAGCTTTAAGGAAGCAACAAAATTATCGATTTATTTGAAATCGGGTCTTACGTGTGAAAAATTCTTGATAAGGGTGAGTTTGAATGGAGCAGCAAGCTTATTCATCTCCTCCTAAAAAATTATAACTGGAGTCCCATCTTTCACATCAAACTTTAGATACAGAACCACCGATTGTTTATTATTGTAGGAGAAAGATTTTTTAATGAAGAGGGAGTTATTTGGTTCCATTTTTAGCTTCAAATTGAGATTTTTTTTGCACAAAAATGGAGTTTTCTCTTTCTAAATTGGCATTTCTCTCTCTATAAGTTGAGAAAATTTTTTCAAAAAAAGAAAATATTTTTTTCTTCTTCTTCTAATTCATCTTCCTCTAATTCTTATTATTATTTTTCTTCTTCTTCTAATTCTATTTCTTCTTCTTCTTCTTCTTCTAATTTTTCTTCTTCTTCTTTCTTTTTCTTATTTTAATTCTTCTTCATTTTTTTCTTTCTTATTCTTCTTTTAATTCTTCTTCTTCTTCTTCTTCTTCTTCTTCTTCTAATTCTTCTTCTTCTTTTTCTAATTCTTCTTCTTCTTCTTCTTATGCTTTTTCTTCTTTCTTCTTCTTTTTTTTTATTTTTTCTTCTTCTTCTAATTCTTCTTCTTTCTTTTTCTTCTTGTAATTGTTCTTCTTCTTCTTTCTTCTTTTCTTTTAATTATTCTTCTTCTTCTAATTCTTCTTCTTCTTCTAATTCTTCTTCTTCTTCTTCTTCTTCTTCTAATTCTTCTTCTTCTAATTCTTCTTCTTCTAATTCTTCTTCTTCTTCTTCTTCTAATTCTTCTTCTTCTTCTTCTTCTAATTCTTCTTCTTCTTCTAATTCTTCTTCTTCTTCTTATTCTAATTCTTCTTCTTCTTCTTCTTCTTCTTATTCTAATTCTTCTTATTATTCTTCTTCTTCTTCTAATTCTTCTTTCTTTCTTCTTCTTCTTCTAATTCTTCTTCTTTTTCTTCTTCTAATTCTTATTATTCTTCTTATTCTTCTTCTTCTAATTCTTCAACTTCATTTTTAAATTCTTCTTCTTTTTCTTTCTTCTTCTTCTTCTTCTTTCTTCTTATTATTATTCTTCTTATTCTAATTCTTCTTCTTCTTCTTCTTCTTTTTCTTCTTCTTCTTCTTTCTTCTTCTTCTTCTTCTTCTTCTTCTTCTTCTTTCTTCTTCTAATTATTCTTCTTCTTCTAATTCTTATTCTTCTTTCTTCTTCGTCTTCTAATTCTTATTCTTCTTCAAATTCTTCACCTTTTTCTTCTTTTTCTTTATTATTAATCTTTTTCTTATTCTAATTCTTCTTCTTCTTCTTCTAATTCTTTTTCTTCGTTATCTTCTTCTTCTAATTCTTCTTCCTCGTCATCATCTTCTTCTTCTAATTCTTCTTTTTATCCTTTTTCTTTAATTCTTCTTCTTCTTTTTCTTCTTATTCTTTCTTATTATTCTTCTTCTTCTAATTCATCATCATCATCTTCTTCTTCTTCTTCTTTTAATTCTTTATCTTCTTCTTCTTTCTTCTTTTTCGTCTAATTCATCATCATCATCTTCTTCTAATTCTTCTTCTTCTTCTTCTTCTTCTTTTAATTCTTTATCTTTTTCTTCTTTCTTCTTCTTCTAATTCATCATCTTTTTTTTCTTGTTCTTTCTTCTTCTTCTTTTCTTCTTCTTCTAATTATTATTATTATTATTATTATTATTATTATTATTCTGCTTCTTCTAATTCTTTTTTTTCTTCATCTTTCTTCTTCTTCTTCTAATTCTTTTTCTTCATCTTCTTCTAATTCTTCTTCTTCTTCTTCTTCATTCTTCATCTTCTTCTAATTATTTTTCTTCTTCTAATTCTACTACTACTACTTCTTCTTCTTCTTCTTTCTTCTTCTTCTTCTTGTCCTTCTTATTCTAATTCTTCTCCTTCTCATTCTTCTAATTTTTTTTTCTTCTTATTCTTATTATTTTTCTTCTTCATCTAATTCATCTTCTTCTACTTTCTTCTTCTTCTAATTCTTCTTCTTATACTACTTTTTACATCATCATCATCATCTTCTTCTTCTTCTAATTCTTCTTTTTTTTCTTCTTCTTCTTCGTATAATTCTTCTTCTTCTTCTTTCTTCATCTTCTTCTAATTCTTCTTTTTCTCATTATTATTATTATTATTATTCTTCTTCTTCTTCTTCTTTCTTCTTCTTCTTTTTTTTTCTAAATTTTGTTCTTCTTCATTTTCCAATTCTTCTTTTACTTCTTCAACTTCTTCTTCTAATCTTTTATTAATTCTTCTTCTTCCTCTTCTTCTTCTAATTCTTCTTCTTCTACTTCTTCTTCTACTTTTAATTTATCATCTTCTTCTTCTTTTAAATCATCTTCTTTTTCTAGTTTCTTCTTCTTCTTCTTCTTCTAATTCTTCTTCATCTTCTAATTATTATTATTATTATTATTATTATTATTATTCTTCTTCTTCTACTTCTTCTTTCTACTTCTTCTTATTCTTATTCTTCTTCTAATTTTTATTCTTATTCTTATTCTTCTTATTTTTCTTCTAATTCCTATTTTTTATTATTCTTCTTCTATTTTTTTTTCTTTTTTTTAAGTTGGTTTTATTATTATTAGCCCTCTTTTTTGGCAGAGGAATACCATTAAATACAACCTACATCTACCCGTAACACTCTTACACCCTTTTTAATCCATTCCCTATTAATAAATAACTCTTAGACTCTTACAATAATTTCACAATGTTTTTCAGATTCATTGTTTATATTTTTATTTTTTCATTAACCTTGATTTTAGCATGTTGCAAATTTTCCCTTTCTTCTCATGTCTTCTTTAGCCTAACATTTCAAGGACCTCCTTAGCTAGTCTTTCTCCAAGCTGTTAATTCTTCTTTTTCTTCATTTTCTTCTTGTTTTTCTTGTTTTTCTTGTTCTTCTTGTTCTTCTTGTTCTTCTTGTTCTTCTTGTTCTTCTTGTTCTTCTTGTTCTTCTTGTTCTTCTTGTTCTTCTCGTTCTTCTCGTTCTTCTTGTTCTTCTTGTTTTTCTTATTCTTATTTTCTTTTTATCCTTTTTATCCTTTTTATTCTTTTTATTCTTCTTTTTCTTTTTATTTCTTTTTTTCTTCTTATTTTTCCTTTTCTTATTTTTCTTTTTCTTCTTTTTCTTTTTTATCCTTTTTATTCTTTTTATTCATCTTTTTCTTCTTATTTTTCTTTTTCTTCTTATTTTTCTTTTTCTTTTTTTTCTTCATTTTCTTCTTATTCTTCTTTTTCTTATTATTCTTCTTATTCTTTTTTTTCTTCTTTTTCTTCTTATTCTTCTTATTTTTCCTATTCTTCTTATTCTTCTTATTCTTCTTTTTCTTCTTTTTCTTCTTTTTCTTCTTTTTCTTCTTTTTCTTCTTATTCTTCTTTTTCTTCTTTTTCTTCTTATTCTTCTTATTTTTCTTTTTCTTCTTATTCTTCTTATTCTTCTTATTCTTCTTATTCTTTTTTTTTAAGCTGTTATTTATTAGTTATAACCCTTTCTTTTGGCGGATGAATACCATTTTTACAAACTAACATCTACCCTTATCCCTATTACACCCATTCTTTAAGAAAAAACTTTAAGATTTACATTAATCTAAATGTATGCATTTATTGGGCAATGCATTTGAGATCTTTAAATTTTTCCTTTAAGTTTTGAGAGATGATTCTTCTTTCTAATAATGAAAAGGAAGATTCTTTATTTGTCTTGCAATGATTGGTGCAGACTTTTTCAACTGACCATATCTCTTCAATGTCTCGTAATATATGATCTTTGAATTTTCATGCTGGAATTCTATTTAGCTTCTTTTAATTTCAGCTGAAAACTTCATGCTGGAATTATTCTTGTAATATATGATCTTTGAGGAATGCTGGAATTCTCCCGCTGTTTTAGTGTATCCAGCCTTGTTTAATAGCATATATGCTCATGCCTGATTTAATTTTTGCTTAGCTGCTTATTCTGCCAGATGTGCTTGTTAATCAGCAGCTCATGTCCTTTGATTTCTTCTTAATCTTCAAACATTCCAGCCTGCATAAAATCAAGAGCATCATATCCTTATAATATCATAGCCCATTTACCACCAATACCTAGGTAATTCAACCAGAAAATTCAGCAGCATTTTAGCAATTTCTGTATCTTTCCATATCTTGATCTGTGAAAGTTCTTTGCTTGACTGCCTCCCTCTATGCTTTTTAATCTTTGATCTTCATTTACTCTACTATTACATTACTTTACATGGACTCCATACTTAACAAAACTCAATTAAAATTTACAGACTTCCAGCAACTTTACTAAAGTAACGCAGACTCATAAAAAGACAATAGTCCACTTTTATCAAATAGCACAGACTCCATACGCGTATAATAAGAAAAGTAAACCGAAAGACAGCAGACACTATCTTTTCCAGCTCTGTATCATTCATATACTTAGTTACCTGCAAGAGAAATCTACATGCATATATATACTATACTCTATTATCAAATACCCCATCCATATATCCTTCAAATTAACCCTCATGGTGGTTATGAGTGTCCCTCTGAATCAGCTGGTGTACCTGATTATAGAACATCTAACATACAAAACAACAAATGTTATATGTAACCTCAATCTTACACAATTGAGCTACCAGATATTGCCAAGATTTTGATCTTACTTTACGCGGTCTTCCTACAGGACCAAGAAGATTACCATCATTTCGTGACTTTATCTGTTCTTAAACAAAAGGAATTCCAGCAATAAAAAATCCAATACACAATTCATGTCCCAGCTGATATTTCCCAGAGAGGTATTAAGGGAATATTTCAAGTTGATTTGCAACTGTTCTGATGTATGGAAATTCCTTCTTATCCATTTTTATAAAGCTTTTGAATTTGCCTGGGAGAGACTCTGCATCATATTTATGAAATTCTTTATTTTTTTCCTTCTTTTGCTAGTTTATCAGCTAGTGCATTTGCTTCTCTATATATGTGTTTGGTTGATGCATTCAGGAGTTCTATTAAGCAGCTAATTTCCTCTAACTCTTCTTTGAATTTCCACATGCTTTTTTTTATTCACTAGGTTGGCCAAGATTTTGGAATCTATCTGAATATCTAAATTTGTAAGATTTTCAGATTTACATTTCCGTAAGCCTTCCCTTTTGCTAAAATTTTTGCATGGATAGCAGAGGAGGCTTTAATGGGTCCCGAGTAGGCAAGAATAAGTTGACCATTGTGGTCTCTTACAGACCCTCCTCCACCTGCTAAACCTATATTTCTATCAAAGCTGCCATCAGTGTTTAAAGCTAGTCTACCCTTTGATGAGTTTTCCCACTTAATTATTATAATTTTTTGCATAATGGGTTTTGAAACCTTTAGGTTCCAGAATTTGAGGGTGTCAGCGTCTAAATGGGAATTACGTTTTACTATCGGACTAGCCTCCGAGGTAATTTTAATTTCTCTCTTAATGGCCTTCCAATATCTTCAGCTACCATCGTTCGACATTCATATCTACTGCCTATTTCTGGCCTTCCATATACACCATATAGCAATATGTAGGATATTATTTTGAAGCCAGGTTTGTAATCTATGCTGTGAATGGGCTGAACTCCATCTGAGAAGCCTATTTTTAAGAGGGATGCATTTATGTTTGAGGCCCATTTCAGATTCTAATCTTTTCCATATTTTTAACGCTATATTTCCTTGGGAAAACAGATGATCAAGCGATTCAACTGCTTATTGGCAACATTCACATCTGGAAGCCATTTGGATGCCTTTCTTTTTTATATTTTCATCTATAGGAATGATGTTTGCGAGCACTTTCCAAGTGTTTGTTTTGATTTTTTGACTGTTATCATTATTCCATGCCCATTTAAATAGAGGTTGCACAACCTTCTTACATCTAATTTTTTCTTTGATGGATTTGAGTGAAAAGATTCCATCTACACACAGGGTCCATTTCCAGCCATTTTTGGAAAGTTTAGAGAAATTATCTACTAGTTCTCTTTGTTTGAGCATTTGAATCCAAACTTGTGAGGCTTTGCTCTTTTTTCTTTCTCTATTTGTGTCTCCTTCTATACAATATTTAGCTGTCATAAATTCAGCCCAGAGGTTGTTATTTTCTTTAAGCATCCACCATCTTTTGCATGCCCAAGCTTTGGCAAGATCGTTTAGGTCAGCGAATCCCAACCCTGCTTCCTGTTTAGGAAAGTAGAGGTCTTGCCACTTTTTCCAGTGAAGCTTTTTTTTCATTTTTGAATCCCCATAGAAATTGAGCAAATTCTTTTTCTAATCTTTTTTTGTCCGTCGCAGGAAGAAACGTAATCATTAAATTTTGCATTACTACACTTTGTAATACATGAGTTATTAGGGTGATCCTGCCACTCATATTAAGAGTGTCTATTTTCCAACTTGCAATTTTATTTTTGATTTTAACAAATAAAAATACTAAATAATCTGATTTTAGTTTACCTTCATAAAGAGGGCAACCAAGATATTGCATTGCACCTTTTTTCTGGGTAAAACCCATTATGCTATTATATCTATGAATTAGGATAGGAGGGGCATTGTTGGCAATCATGAATTGACATTTTTTATTATTTATTTTTTTCCCTGTTTCATCTTCTAAAACTTTTAACAATTCCATCAGGTTATAAAGGGATCTAGCACTGCCATTTGTGAAAATAATCACATCGTCAGTATATGCCAAACATCCCACAAAAGGGGTGTTTTTTGGCTGACTAAAATGGCCAATTCTATTTGTGAGCATTTTAATTTTGATGTTAACAATTAATAATTCTAGGTAAATATTAAATAAAGAGGGAGAAAGAGGGTCTCCCTATCTTAATCCTCTTATCGGCTTGATGTCTTTTCCTAATTCTCTATTAACAAGAATTTTAATTATAGGGCTTGATATGCATCTATATATTAAGTCTATCCTGGTTTCTGTGAAGCCCATCTTTCTCATGGTAAAACATAATATACTCCATTCTACTCTATCGAAAGCTTTAGATAAATCTAACTTTAATAAAACATTGTGTCCTCTAGATTTAGTGCCTATTTCTTTGATCATTTCTTTTGCTAAACAGATATTTTCTATTATTAATCTATTTTTCATAAAACTGGACTATTCTTTAGATATGATTTTTGGCAGGACTCTTGCTAATCGACATTGGAGCAGTTTAGCAAGAATCTTATATATGGAGCTGCACAGACTTATAGGTCTAAAATCCTCAGCCTTTTGAGGATTCTCCATTTTGGGGATGAGGACCATGTACGTGAAACTCCATTTCTTGCCTATTTCTGCACCGCAAAAAAACCAATATATGACATTTAAAAGCTCATTTTTTATGATCAATCAACAGTTTTGAAAAAATTCATTGTTCCACCCATCTGGGCCCGGAGCACTATTTTTGCCCAAACTGAAAACCACATTCTTCAGTTCTTCTTCATCCGGGAGCTTAGTGAGAGTGTCATTTTCTTCACTAGTGATCTTTTTTTGAATGTTATTTAGGAGGAGATTTCCTTTTAGTGATATATCGCTTTTAAATATACTTTCAAAATGATCATCAAGGTGGTTTTTAATATCGGTGTCCCTGTCTATCCATTTATTTAAGAAATTTTTTAATCCTTTTATTCTATGTTTTTGTATTTTAAGTTTAGCTACTTTCTGGAAGAACTTTGTGTTTATATCTCATTCTTTCAACCATTTTATTTTAGATTTTTGTTTCCAAAAAACTTCTTCCATAAGAAGTTTAAGTTTTAATTCAGCTTGTGCACTATTTAAATTCTTTCTGTTGTCTTTGTTTTGAAGTGAGACGTGTTCTAACTCCATCTTTTCAACTTTCTGTTCTGCTTCTATAATGTTACTGTTAATATTACCGAAGATATCTTTATTGCATATTCTTAAGTGATTTTTTAATCTATTTAACTTTATATTCCAGATTTGTCCAGGGTTGCCTAAAGTAGCCTGTGACCATGAGCTTTTAACCGTATTAGTGAATGTATGATGCAAGCACCATGCATTCTGAAATTTAAAGGAGTTATTTATGCATTTAGGCTTTTCTACCGATATTATTAAAGGGTTGTGATCTGAGCATGCTCTATTTAGGTGCCTCACTACCGTGGTTCCATATAATTCTAACCATTTTACATTATATAAAACTCTATCTAATCTTGCCCATATTGAGACTTTATCTTTTCTGTTGTTGCACCAGTTATAACAAGAACCTAAAAAACTAGCTTCCATCAGACGAGCCTCTGAAATGGTCTCATTGAATTGGGAGATAGCTTTTTTGTTAGGAGGGTTTCCCCCAATTTTCTCACTGGCTTTTCTTATTATGTTAAAGTCACCTCCTATTATCCAGGGTTTGTTTATATTAGCTATTTTTATCATATCATTCCACAGTGCTTTCCTACCTTCTTTTGTGTATTTAGCATAAATAGCTGAAATTATCTCCTCCCGGTCATTATCTAAACTAAAGTTAATCATTTGATCTGTGTCATCTAAGATATTTATGTTGAGAATATTTTTCCAAAATAGCCAGAGTTTATTATTTTTATTAGAAGAAGCTTTGTCAAAGCCTAGTATATTTTTATAGTGATCTAGTTGTTCGTTACTAACTATGGGTTCCGCAATAATTATAAGTAGAGTTTTATGGATTTGAATCAATTTTTTAATTCTTTTTATTGTTGAAGGGTTTGCAATACCCCTTGCATTCCATTAGAGAAATCTAAACATTAAAGTTAGATTTAGCCGTAGCTGTAGTGGTGCACTTTGAATCATAGCTTTTATTTATGTATTTTTTCATGTTTCTAGGTTTTTTTATAGCACTCGATTCTTCTATTTTCTCATCTCTCCATTGCCTACCTAGCTGAATTGCCATAATTTTTATTTCCTCCATCGCCCATTCTCTATTTCCCATGTTATCTTTGTATCTACCAATATCTATATCATCTTTTGTACCTTTGTTTAGCTTAGATTTTTCCTCTTTTTTACCTAAGTTACTTCCACTCCTAACTTCTAGCTCTTCCTCCGAGCTATTAGGTATTTCCACGGACCATTTCTTCCTACTCTCTCTTTTTTTTTCCAAATCTTCCTCTTCGAACCCTTTTGTTGATTTCTGCAATTTTTAGGATTAGTTCATGGGTTTTTTTATTTTCTTCTCTATCTGCCTCCTCTCTCTCCCCTTCTCTAAGAGGCACGTATTTAACAATTTCTAAACCCGTTCTTATTTCATTGATATTCTATTCTATCAAGTGGGGAGGTTTAACTCTGTATTCTTCCCTCTCCTTCCCTGTAAACATTCTTGAAGCCGGCCATTGCTTATATTCAGAACGTTTATTTTTAACAAGGCAATGGTCACAGTTGTGGCTGAGTTTATAACAATAAGAACAATATTGTGGGAGGTTTTCTGGAATTACTTATTGCCAGAATCCCTCCCCGTCTTTGCTGCCAATCCATATTCGGTGAGGAATATGTTGCAGCAAGTTCACCTCTATACAAACACGAGCTACGCTCGGGCGAGACAAGGTGGCAGTGGCACCATCAAGAAGAAGAGGTGTGCCCACTGCATGAGCTATATGGTAGAGGGAGAACTTGTCAAAGAGATATATGGGTAGCATAGGGAAGAGAAACCAAACCGGTGCAAGTGAAGACTCTTGCTTGGTTGAAAAGGTAGGCGTCCATTTGAAGGTGCGCATGGGGTAACCCATAATGTACCAAGTTCCTTTCAACCAGACTCTGTGGAAGTCTTCCTCACTGGACATTTGAAGGAGGATGTGTTTGGCATCCAGAACGCCTATCTTTGTGTGACCTTTGAGCTTTAGTGATGCATAGAATGCTCTAACATCTTCAATACGTGGATGCCCATGAGAAAATTTGCCTACCACGGTGAATTTGTGAGCATCCGAGAGCATAGCTATATCTGTCGAGGAGAACTCTATCGAGGGTTATCCGTTTTTTTCCACGTAAATGTCCGAAGATAGGGAATAGTGCTGCGCGGTCTTCTTAAAATGTTCGGAAAATGATTTCTTGTCAATTAAGAAATCTAAATGCTCCATTTGAAGCTTGAAAATAGCTTCTTCTTCACTGATTTTGTTGTTTTTCTCTCTAGAAATTGACTTTCTCTCTCTAGAACTTGAGAGCGAAACTTGAAAAAAAAGAATCTTTCTTAAATGATATATATCTTATTAATAATAGATTTTTAATCTATTTTTTGATCATTATTAGAATATTGATCAATAAAAATGTTTATATTGAATTTATATGATATATAAATTAAATAATTATTATAACTAAATATTGTATTTAAATTTGAAAAAAGTTGTAAAATTTTTATATTTTGAAAGATTATAACCTCTGAACATCTGAAAAAATAAAAAATATATTTTTTTTTTGTTATTTCATTGTTTAAATAAAACCTATACACCACTAAATGCCTAAACACTTAAATCACAAAACTACAAAATCACGTTACCCCTATATAGATAATCCTTTAAACTGGTATACCCTAAATAATAATTAATAAATCTCATTTTTATTTGTTTTCATTAAAATTAAAAAAAATCATTTTGATTTTTAGTTTGTTATTTGTATATATGTATTAATTATAAAATAAATTATGAGTTACAAATATAATTTAAAAAATTATTTTTCATTAAAAAATATATAACTTATAAAAATCATAAAAATTTAAAAACGAATAATTATTATTTAGTGATATATTTTGTTTTGCTTTTGAATCATTTTAGGTTTTGATATTATATTTTAAGTAATATCAATCTTATTCAGAATAGATTTTTAATTTTTTTTTTTTGATAATTATTTGAATATGTATCAATAAAATTGTTTATATTAAATTTATATGATATATAATTATTATGTTTATTATAATATATATTGTATTCACTTTTGAAAATAAATTTAAAAATTATTATATTTTCAAAGGTTATAACCTTAAAAAATGAGAAAAAATAATAAAAATAAATTTTTTGTTATTACATTTTTAAATTAAAACCTATATATCATTAAATGCTTCCTTACTTAAATTAGTAAGCTCATAGACCCCAAAACCCCTAAATACATAAACCTTTTAATAGCTATATACTACTTAATAAATAATAAATCTCATTTTTATTTATATTTATTATAATTTTAAATATTCATTTTAATTATTTATAGTTTATTTATTTATAAAAATTAATTACAAAAAAAATTTTGAGTGAGTCAAATATTATTTAAATAAATTATTTTTAATCAATAAAAAATATAAGCTTATAAAAAGAAGGAAATATTTGAAAATTTAATATTATTATTTAGTAATATATTTTGATTTGATTTTGAATCATTTTGTGTTATATAAATATATTTTAATTAATATTTATATTATTAATAATAGTTTATTAATTTAATTTTTGATCATTATTATACTATCCATCATTAAAATTGTTTATATTGAATTTATATGATATATAATTAGTAAGATTAATATAATTATACATGGTATTCACATTTCAAATAATTTTAAAAATTATTTTATTTTTAAAGGTTATATCCTTTGAAAATCATATAAAACCAAATAAAATTATTTTTTATTATATAAAAAAAACTATAAACCACTAAATGCCTAAAATCATAAATTGCTAAACTCCTAAACGAAAAAACCCCTAAATTAACAATCCATTAAACTGGTATACCATTTATAATAAATCATAAATCTCATTTTAATTTGTATTCATTATAATTTTAAATATTCATTTTAATTATTTATTAGTTTATTTTTTATAGAAATATTAATTCCATATTAAATAAAGAGAGAGACAAATTTAATTTTAAATATTTATTTTTAATTAAAAAATAAATATAAGATTATAAAAAGAAGTAAAAATTCAAAAACAAAAAATATCATTTATTAATTTATTTTACTTAGATTTTGAATCATTATAGGTTTTGCATTTATATTTTAATTGCTATCAATCTTATTAAAATTATAGTTTATTAATTTATATTTTGATCATTATTACAATATATATCAATAAAATTACTTAAATTGAATTTAAATGTCTTATAAATATTAAGATTATTATAACTAAATATTATATTTACATTAGAAAAAAATTTAAAAATTATTATATTTTCGAAGGTTATAACCTTCTAAAATGATAAAAAATCACAAAAATAAATTTTTTTATTATTTTATTATTTATATAAAACATATAGACCACTAAATGCCTAATCATTTAAATATCTAGACTCCTTAACCCCAAAACCCCCTAAATACTTAAACCATTAAACCTATATAACCTAAATAATAAATAATCAATTTCATTTTTATTTGTATTCATTATAATTTTAAATATTTATTTTAATTATTTTTTAGTTTATTTTTATAGAAATATTAATTATAAAATAAATAATGAGTGAGACATATAATTTAAATATATTATTTTTTATGAAAAAAAATAAGCTTATAAAAATAAACTAAATTTCAAAATTTTAAAATTTTATTTAGTAATATAATTTACATTGATTTTGAATTATTTTGGGTCCTGCAAATATATGTTAATTAATATCTATCTTATTAATAATAGTTTATTAATTTTTTTTGATCATTATAATAATATATATTAATAAAATTTTTTATATTAAATTTACATCAAATATAATTATTAAGATTATTATTATTAAGTATTGTATTCAAAGGTTATAACCTTTGAAAATCATGAAAATTGATAAAAATAAATTTTTTGTTATTTAATTGATTAAATAAAACATATAAACACCTAAATGTGAAAACATATAAATTAATAAACTCCTTAACCCCAAAACCATAAAAAACTTAAACCATTAAATAGGTATACCCTAAATAATAAATAATATATCTATTTTTTATTAGTATTAATTATAATTTTAAATATTCATTTTAATTATTTATCAATTTATTTTTATAGAAATATTAATTACAAAATAAATTATTTGTGAGACACATATAATTTAAATAATTTATTTTTCATCAAAAGAAAATATATGCTTATAAAATGAGGCAAAATTTTTAAAATAAAAAATTATTATTTAGTAATATATCTTATTTTGATTTTGAATCATTTTAGATTCTACAATTATATTTTAATTTATATCATTCTTATTAATACTAGTTTATTAATTTATTTATTGATCATTATTATAATATCTATTAATAAAATTATTTATATTTAGTTTACATTATATATAATTATTAAGATTATTATAACTAAATATTATATTCACATTTAAAAAAAAATTAAAATTATTATATTTACAAAGGTTACAACCTTCAAAAATTAAAAAAAATTCAAAAAATTAAATTTTTTGTTTTTTAATTCTTTAGATAATAACTATAAATCACTAACGGTCTAAACACTTAAATCACTAAACTCCTGAACCAAAAAACACCTAAATAGTTAAACCATTAAACCGGTATATCATGAAGAATAAATAATAAATCTAAATTTTATTTGTATTCATTATAAATTTAAATAATTATTTTAATTATTTATTAGTTTATGATTATAGAATTATAAATTACAAAATAAATTATGAGTAAGACAAATTAATTTAAATAACTTATTTATAATAACAAAAATATAAAGTTATAAAAAAAGCAAAACATTAAAAAAAGTATTATTAAGTAATATATTTTACTTTGAATTTGAATAAATTTAGATTTTGCAAATATATTTTAAATATTATCTATCTTATTAATAATAGTTTATTAAATTTTTTTTGATCATAATTATAATATCTAGCAACGTAATTATTTATATTGAATTTAAATGACTTATAATTATAAAGATTATCATAATTAAATATTATATTTATATTTGAAAAAAATTTAGAAATTATTATATTTTCAAAGGTTATAACCTTCAAAAAATAAAAAAATAATAAAAATAAATTTTTTGTTATATCATTGTTTAAATAAAACATATAAACCACTAAATGCCTAAACACTTAAACCTCTAAACTACTAAACACAAAAGCCCCTAAATAGTTAAACCTTTAAACTAATAAACCTTAAATATAATTTAAATAATTTATTAAAATATTAATTACAAAATAAATTATGAGTGATACAAATATAATTTAAATAATTTATTTTTCATCAAAAAAAAATATAAGCTTATAAAATGAAGCAAAAACTAAAAAAAAATTATTATTTAATAATAAATTTTACTTGGATTTTGAATATTTTTAGGTTTTTCAATTATATTTTAATTTATATTAATCATATTAATAATAACATATTAATTTATTTTTTGATAATTGATATCATATCTATTAATATAAATGTTTATATTTAGATTATATTATATATAATTATAATGATTATTATTACTAAATATTGTATTCCCAGTTTTAAAAAATATTAAAATTATCACATTTTCAAAGGTTATAACCTTTGAAAATGTGAAAAAATTTCAAAAATAATTTTTTTGTTATTTTATTGTGTAAATAAAACCTATAAACCACTAAATGACTAAAAATATAAGTCGCTAAAGTCATAAATGAAAAAACTTCTAACTACTTAAAATATTAAACTTGTACACATTAATAATAATTCATAAATCTCATTTTAATTTTTATTCAGTATAATTTTAAATTTTTATTTTAATTATTTATCAGTTTATTTTTATAGAAATATTAGTTACAAAATAAATTATTAGTCAGACAGATATAATTTAAATAAGACTGGTATACCCACAATACTAAAGAATAAATCTCAAAATTATCTTTTTCATTATAATTTTAAATATTCATTTTAATTATTTATTTGTTTATTTTTATATAAATATTAAATAAAAAATAAATTATGAGTTAGACATATATAATTTATATAAATTAATTTTCATCAAAAAAATATGGATAAACTTTTTAATAGAAAAAAAAATTCAAAAAAACAAATTATTATATAGTAATATATTTTGATTTCTTTTGAATCATTTTAGGTTTTTTTATTATATTTTAATTGATTTCTATCTTATTAATAATAGATTTTTAATTTATTTTTTGATCATTTTTAGAATATTTATCAAAAAAATTATTTATATTGAATTTATATAATATATAAATATAATGGTTATTATAACTAAATATTGAATTCACATTTGAATAATATTTAAAAATTATTATATTTTCAAATGTTATAACCTTTGAAAATATCAAAAAATAATAATAATAAATATTTTGTTATTTTAATTTTTAAATAAAACCTATAAACCACTAAATGCATACACAGTAAAATCAATAAACTCCAAAGTCCCATAATGCATAAATACATAAACCATTAAACTGCTATATACTACTTAATAATTAAGAAATCTAATGTTTATTTCAATTTATTATTATTTTAAATATTTATTTTAATTATTTATAAGTTTATTTTATAGAAATATTTATTACAAAATAAATTATGAGTGCGACAAATATAATATAAATAATTTAATTTTAATCAAAAAAATATATACGATTATAAAAGAAGTAAAATTTTAAAATAAAAATTATTATCCAGTAATATTTTTTACTTTAATTTTGAATCAATTTGGGTTTTGTAAATATTTTTTAATTAATATCAATCTTATTAATAATAGATTATTAATTTAATTTTTGATCATTATTATAATATCTATCATTAAAATTGTTCATATTGAATTTATACGATATATAATTAGTAAGATTAATATAATTATACATAGTATTCACTTTCAAAAAGTTTTAAATATTATTATATTTTCAAAGGTTATAACCTAAGACAATGAGAAAAAATTACAAACTTTTTTTTGTTATTTTATTATTTTAAAAAACTTATTAACCACTAAATGCCTAAAAACATAAATCACTAAAGTTCTAAATTAAAAAATCTCTAAATACTTAAAGCATTAAACTGGTATACAGTAATAATCAATCATAAATCTCATTTTAAATTTTATTCAGTATAATTTCAAATTTTTATTTTAATTATTTATCAGTTTATTTTTATAGAAATATTAATTACAAAATAAATTATTAGAGAGACGGATCTAATTTAAATTAAACCGGTATCACTAAATAATAAATAATAAATAATAAATCTTAATTTTTGTATTATAATTTTAAATATTCATTTTAATTATTTATTTGTTTATTTATATATAAATATTAATTACAAAATAAATTATGAGTTAGACAAATATAATTTATATATATTATTTTTCATCAAAAAAATATAGATAAACTTATTTAAAGAAAAAAAAATTTAAAAACAAAAAATTATTATATAGTATTATATATTTCTTTGCTTATGAATCATTTTAAGTTTCGTATTTATATTTTAATTAATATCTATCTTATTATTAATAGATTATTAATTTATTTTTTATGATCTAGACCCGTCCCATAGGTTCAAAATATCGGGATGGGATGAGAGTTAGATCGGGGATTTTGGGTCGGATAAAACATTTCGGGACGAAACGGAGTTCGGACATTTTTTTAAATTTATTTTCTTCAAACCGGCCAAGTTAGTTCATGTCGAAACCTTTTGTTGTACCATTTATCTTTCCTTAGTTATGTATCTTTCAAACTCAAATTGGGCCAATTTTGTTTTGTCAAATAGGCTGAATACCACAAACGAGTTGCATTACCTTGTCAAAAGCTTTGATGTGCAGAAAAGGATAGAAATATTAAATAGAACGTGACCGAGTTGTGTGCTTAATTTGGTTCTTATTTTTTCACAAGTTGGCTTTGTTTAGCCGAGTGAAAGTTAACCATAATAGCAATACTACATTTTTTAAACAATTGGTTAAAATATTAAGGAATATCTAAAGATGACAACAAACATTGGTAGCAGCAATTACTACTTAAGTAATTGCCAAACTTAGGCAGCTTAATATAACAAAAAAAATACAACTAATAACAACTATGATAATTTTTATTTTAAAGGTCCGTCCCGGAACAGCATTGAAAATCCAAACCCAATTAATTATCTCTTCAACAACTCCTCCATTTTATTCCTCCACTGTAGAAGGACAACAAAAGATGAAAACGTGTTAATCATGTAGACATAAATTTCTAAAATGATAGAGTAATAAAAAAACAAAATATTACATTATAAAATTTAATACACCCATTCCAAATTTAGTTGGCGAACTATAGTTGTAAAAATATTTGGATCTTGTGACCCATCTGAAAATTGTAATTGAACCATATTTTTTATTAAATTGAATGAATAAAAGAAGTAAAAGTGAAATTAAAATTTACAAGATTTGTATACTGACCTGATTCATTATCATCAAGGTCTTGAACTAATTCTTCAATTTAAATAGGTTTGTTTGAGCTTCTCACCCAATCTTGTAGACATATGAGAACTTTAGCTATAATAGGTGTTAAGGAACTCCTAAATTTATATAAAGTTCTCCCCCCCATTGCTATATGTAGATTCGTAGGCAACAGTAGATGCTTGGATCGAAAATACATCTCTTGCTACATTTGCCAAAGAAGGATACCTAACCTCATTTACCTTCCACCAGTTTAGAAGATCAAAATCTATTCTATTTTTTTCAAGTTTGTCCTCCAAGTACCTATCCAATTCTTCCAAAGCTGCAACTTCTTGTTCTTTCTCCAATTCAACAAAAAAAATCATCAACATAAGTATCACTACCATCAGTGAAATCATCATTTATCTTCAACACAGTAGAAGAGAAATCATCTTCTTTTGATTCATCTTCATTTAAATCTTATAATCATATATCATCTCATTTATGGCATTTATAACCTTTTTCACCAAATTTTTAGCCAATTCCTCTCCATAATGCTAAGTGTACTTAACCTTGAGATATTTGAGCTTATATCTAGGATCCAACACTACTGCTACCTAAAGCATAATATTTGTTGACCGAAGAGAACCCCAATATTTGTTGAATTTATGCCTCATTTTCATACCCATTTCAGACACCATTGTATCTCTACTATTTTCACAAAGCTAATTTTTTTCAAAATTCGAATAATCTCAGGAAAATAAACACTAGAGGTAGAATATTATAAGCTAGAAAATTTACAAGTTACCTCATAAAAAGTTTTCAAGAAACGAGCCAAAATTTTGGCATTTGTTCAGTCTCTCTCAGTTGGAATGTTTGAACCAAACTCCTTCAAAAATCTTTTGTCTTTGTCCTCCAACTTATCAAATTCTTTTTGATATTTTATATCATTTTGTAGCATCAAATAAGTTGAATTCCATCTTGTAGGAGAATCTAATTGCAATGAAGATCGATATATCAAGTTTGACTTTTCAACACATAACTTAAACATATCTAATCTTTTAGGACTGCTCCTCACATATTTCACCACACCTCTAATTTTTTGAATAGCACCCTCAATTACTACAATGCCATCTCTGACAATTAAGTTTATGATATGAGCACAACATCTCATATGAAAATGCTCGCCTCTCAAAGGTAAAACACTTTCTTCACAAGCCTTTTTTATATTTGTTCAACTGCACAACATTATTTGATGCATTGTCAAACAGTAATGCACATCAACTTTCTCAAACCCCATTCATTCATGCAAAACTCAATAGCATTTCTAATAATAACTTTAACATGACTTTTAATTACACAAAAGTTCAAAAACCTTTTATGCATATTCCATTGTAAATCAATGGAATGAAAAGTCAAACATATATAAGACAATTTTGAATGCTATATTAAGTGTCGGTAGTCAATGAAACTTATAACAATGAGATGGTATGCTAACAAATAATTTTTTCTTTTCCTTCACAAACAAAGAAAAACAATCTCTTAGTGTGGGGTGCCTAGATGGAATTTTAAATTGAGGCACAATAACATCACAAAATTTTTTAAACTCATCCCTCTCAACAAAACAAAAAGGCAATTCATCTTTTATGATCATTTTCACCAAAGCCATCCTAACTAGTTATTGATCAAATTACCAACAAGTTAATTTGTTATCCTCTGAACTAGTACCTTTAGTGAAACTCAACAAAGATTGTGACTTGTCTTTACCTTTGTGAGCTTCTATTAAGTCTTTTTGTGTGAAAATTTCTATAAGTCTCTCTCAAGTATTTCCATAAACCCAAAGTACCTTGATCACTTTTTGCCAAATATTCTTTCCAACACCAATATACAAGCTGCCATGCCAGTTTCATTTCCCTCTGAATCAACTAATATCTCATAAGTTTCCCAAACAGTAGACTTATACTTTTTATGAGCTAGAGGTTCAGATGTACCTTGACTTTCTTTTACAATTGGAATTGAAGAACCTACCATAACAATAGCAGGTTCGTGAAAGGATGATGATTGGATTTACCAGTACGTTGATCATTTGAGATGTGATCATCTTCAATTAATTGTATTTTTCATTTACCACTGGATTGTGCCATCTTCATTGCCATTAATTAATATGATATGTTAAGCATAAATACATATAAATATTTCAAACAAGAAAGCTATACAAAACTGACTCTAACACATTCAGCCCACTCATTCGGCCGAACCACAACACCACAACCAATACTCAACAAAACAGACTAAGACACATAATAATAATAATAATTAATCACTCAATTCTCGTAAGAAAAACAAACCAAAAGGCTGGTGGCATCTGAGACACGGTCGAGGCAACCAGAAGTGCGATGGACAAGGGCTGGACCTAACTGAACATGGCTGGAACGACGTGAGGTGGCCTAGAACTCGTCGGAACAACAATAGGTGCGTTGGAATTGGATGGTCAGTAGCGGAATTGGTGGCATCTTCATGTTATATATATATATATATATATATATATTCATATTTCTAGTATAGATTTTTTAGGTCGGGATGGTTCTCGGGATGGATATTGCTTATGATCCGAAACCATCCTAAAAGAAAAAATACGTGACAAAATGGGACGAGAAAAGTCAAAGTCAATAGAATTTTCTCAGTCCCGATTCTTTCGGGACAAGACTTCGAGTTGGGTCACGAATCTCTAAGTCCCGTGAGCAGCCCTACTAAATGCATATAAAGTTAAATCAGTAAACTCCTAAATCCCATAATGCCTAAATACATAAACCATTAAACTGCTAAATACGACTTAATAATTAATAAAAATATTTTTATTACTATTTATTATATTTTTAAATATTCATATTTATTATTTATTAGTGTATTTATTTAGAAATATATATTACAAAATAAATTATGAGTGGGACAAATATAATTTAAATAATATATTATTTATCTAATAAAAATATAAGCATATAAAAGAAGTATAAATTTAAAAATTAAAAATTATTATCAAGTAATATAAGTTACTTTAATTTTGAATCAATTTGCGTCTTGTAAATATTTTTTAATTAATATCTATCTTAATATTAATAGTTATAAATTTAAATTTTGATCATTATTATAATATCTATCAATAAAATTATTTATATTAAATTTATATGATATATAATTATTAATATTATTATAACAAACTATTGTATTAAAATTTTAAAAAATTTTAAATATTATTATATTTTCAAATATTATAACCTATGAAAATGATAAAAAATTATAGAAATTTTTTTTGTTATTTTATTTTTTTAAATAAAACCAATAAACCACTAAAAGCCTAAAAACATAAATTGCTAAACTCCAAACGACAAAACCTCTAAATACTTAAATCATTAAACTGGTATACATTAATAATAAATCATAAATCTAATTTTAATTTTTATTTAGTATAATTTTAAATTTTTATTTTAATTATTTATCAATTTATTTTATAAAAATATTAATTACAAAATAAAATATTAGTGAGACAGATCTAATTTAAATTAAACATGTATCCCTAAATAATAAATAATCAATCTCATTTTTTTAATTATAATTTTAAATATTCATTTTAATTATTTATTTGTTTATTTATATATAAATATTAAGTGCAAAATAAATTAAGTTAGACAAATATAATTTATATAAATTATTTTTCATCAAAAAATTATTGATTAAATTTTTAATAGAAAAAAAAATTTCAATACAAAAAATTATTATATAGTAATATATTTTGCTTTTCTTCTGAATCATTTTAGGTTTTGTAATTATATTTTAATTGATATTTATCTTATTAATAATAAGTTATTAATTTATTTTTTGATCATTATTAGAATATTTATCAATAAAATTGTTTATATTGAATTTATATGATATATAAATATAATGATTATTCTAACTAAATATTGTATTCACATTTAAAAAAAATTTAAAAATTATTATATTTTCAAAGGTTATAACCTTTGAAAATATAAAAAAATAATAAAAATAAATTTTTAATTATTTTATTTTTTTAATAAAACCTATATACCACTAAATGAATACACAGTTAAATCAAGAAATGTTTAAACCTCATAATGCCTAAATACATAAACCATTAAACTGCTATATACTACTTAATAATTAATAAATCTAATTTTTATTTCTATTTATTATAATTTTAAATATTCCTTTTATTTATTTATTAGTTTATTTTTATAGAAATATTTATTAAAAATTAAATTATGAGAGCGACATATATATTTTAATTAATTTATTTTTTTTTCAAAAAAAATATATGCTTATAAAAGAAGTAAAAATTTAAAAATTAAAAATTATTATCCAGTAATATATTTTACTTTATTTTGAATCAATTTGGGTTTTGTAAATATTTTTTAATTAATATCAATCTTTTTATTAATAGTTTATTAATTTAAATTTGATCATTTTAATATTATCAATCAATAAAATTGTTTATATTGAATTTATATGATATATAATTATTAATATTATTATAACTAAATATTATATTGACATTTCAAAAAATTTTAAATATTATTATATTTTCAAAGGTTATAACCTATGAAAATGAGAAAAAATTATAATTTTTTTTTGTTATTTTATTATTTAAATAAAACCTATAAACCACTAAATGCCTAAAAACATAAATCGCAAAACTACTAAACGATAAAACCTTTACATACTTAAACCATTAAACTGGTAAACATTAATAATAAATCATAAATCTCATTTTAATTTTTATTCAGTATAATTTTAAATTTTTATTTTAATTATTTATCAGTTTATTTTTATAGAAATATTAATTACAAAATAAATTATTAGTGAGATAGGTCTAATTTATATAATTTATTTTTCATCAAAAAAAATATATATCATTATAAAAAGAGGCAAAATTTTAAAAACAAAAATATATTATTTAGTAATATATTTTATTTTTATTTTGAATCATTTTTGATTTTGCAATTATATTTTGATTTATATAATTCTTATTAATAATAGTTTATTAATTTTTTTGATCATTATTATATATATTTAATAAAATTATTTATATTGAGTTTACATTATATATAATTTTTAAGATTATTATTACTGAATATTATATTCACATTTAAATAAAATTAAAAATTATTATAATTTTAAAGGTTATAACCTTCAAAAATTAAAAAAAACAAAAATTAAATTTTTTATTTTTTAATTCTTTAAATAAAAACTATAAATCACTAAAGGCCTAAAGACTTAAATCACTAAACTCCAAAATACCTAAATACTTAAACCATTAAACTAGTATATCCTGAAAAAAATAATAAATCTCTATTTAATTTTATTCATTATAGTTTTAAATATTCATTTTAATTATTTATTAGTTTTTTTTATTGAATTATAAATTAAAAATAAATTATGAGGAGACAAATATAATTTAAATAATTTACTTTTAATAAAAGAAATATAAACTTATTAAAAGAAGCAAAACATCAAATAAATTATTATTTAGTAATATTTTTTATTTTGATTTTGAATAAATTTACATTTTGCACATATATTTTAAATATCTTTCTTATTAATAATAGTTTATTAATTTATTTTTTGATCATTAATATAATATCTATCAATATAATTGTTTATATTGAATTTACATGATATATAATTATTAAGATTATCATAACTAAATATTGTATTCACATATAAAAAATTTTTAAAATTGTTATATTTTCAAAGGTTATAACCTTCAAAAATGATAAAAAATAATAAAATTAAATTTTTTGTTATATCATTGTTTAAATAAAATTTATAAACCATTAAATGCCTAAAGACATAAATCTTTAAACTCCAAAACCACGAAGCCCCTAAATACTTAAACCTTTAAACTCGTAAACCTTAAATATTATTTAAATAATAAATTGAAAAATTAATTACAAAATAAATTATGAGTGATACAAATATAATTTAAATAATTTATTTTTCATCCAAAAATTTTACAAGCTTTTATAAAGAAGCTTGTAAAATTATTTTTTATAATTGATATAATATTTATCAATAAAATTATTTATATTTAGTTTATATTATATATTGTTATAATAATTATTATTACTAAATATTGTATTCACATTTTTAAAAAATTTTAAAATTATTATATTTTCAAAGGATATATAATCTTTGAAAATTTGAAAAAATATCAAAAATAATTTATTTGTTATTTCATTATTTAAATAAAACCTATGTACAACTAATTACCTAAATACTTAAATGAATAACTTCTAAATCTCGACAACCCTAAATAGATAATTTTTTAATCAGATATATCCTAAATAATAAATAATAAATCCATTTTTATTTTTTTCATTATAATTTTAAATATTCATTTTAATTATTTATTTGTTTATTTTTATATAAATATTAATTACAAATTAAATTATGAGTTAGACAATTATAATTTATATAAATTATTTTTCATCAAAAAATATAGATAAACTTATTAAAAAAAATTAAAACAAAAAATTATTATATAATAATATAATTTGCATGGCTTCTGAATCATTATTGGTTTTGTAATTATATTTTAATTGATATCTATCTTATTAATAATAGATTATTAATTTATTTTTAGATCATTATTAGAATATTTATCAATAAAATTGTTTATATTGAATTTATATGATATTTAAATATAATGATTATTATAACTAAAAATTGAATTCACTTTTGAAAAGAATTTTAAAATTATTATATTTTCAAAGATGAAAAAATAAAACTTATAAACCCATAAATGCATAAACACTTAAATCAATAACTCCTATATCTCTAAAACAATAAATAATAAATAATATTTTTTTTAAACCGGTAATCCTAAATTATAAATAATAAATCTCAATATTATTTTTTTCATTATAATTTTTAAATATTCATTTTAATTATTTATTTGTTTATTTTTATATAAATATTAATTACAAAATAAATTATGAGTTAGAAAAATATAATTTATATAAATTATTTTTCATCGAAAAATATAGATAAACTTATAAAAAGAATAACAAATTTTAAAACTAAAATTTATTATATAATAATATATTTTGCTCTCATTCTTAATCATTTTAGATTTTGTAATTATATTTTAATTGATATCTATCTTATTAATAATTGTTTATTATTTTATTTTTTGATCATTATTAGAATATTTATCAATAAAATTGTTTATATTGAATTTATATGACATATAAATATAATGATTATTATAACTAAATATTGAATTCACTTTTGAAAAAAAATTAAAAATTATTATATTTCCAAAGGTTATAAACTTTGTAAATATGAAAAAATAATAAAAATAAATTTTATGTTATTTTATTTCTTAAATAAAAACTATAAACCACTAAATGCTTACATAGTTATATCAGTAAACTCCTAAACCCCGTAATGTCTAAATACATAAACCTTTAAACCGCTATATACTACTTAATAATTAGTAAATTGAATTTTTATTTCAATTTATTATTATTTTAAATATTAATTTTAATTATTTATCGTTTATTTTTATAAAAATTTTTATTACAAAATAAATAATGAGTGTGACATATATAATTTAAATAATTTATTTTTAGTAAAAAAAAATATATACGCTTTTAAAAGAAGTATAAAAGAAGTATTAGTAAAAATTAAAAATTATTATCAACTAATATATTTTACTTTAATTTTGAATCAATTTGGGTTTTGTAAATATTTTTTAATTAATATCTATCTTATTATAAATAGTTTATTAATTTAATTTTTGATCATTATTATAATTTTTATCAATAAAATTGTTTATATTTATTTTATATGATATAGAATTATTAAAATTATTATAAATAAATATTGTATTCAATTTCAAAAAATTTAAATATTATTAAATTTTCAAAGGTTATAACATTTGAAAATTGCAAAAAATTACAATTTTTTTTGTTTTTTTATTATTTAAATAAAACCTATAAATCACTAAATGCCTAAAAACATAATTCGCTAAACTCCTAAATGACAAAACCTCAAAATACTTAAACCATTAAACTGGTATACATTAATAATAAATCATAAATCTCATTTTTATTTTTATTCAGTATATTTTTAAATTTTATTTTAATTATTTATTTATATATTTTATAAAAATATTAATTACAAGATAAATTATTAGTGAGATAGA
>JAREIK010002935.1:167250-266598 GCA_029783825.1 Sapria himalayana
TTATTATTATTATTATTATTTTTCTTCTTATTTTTCTTATTTTTCTTATTCTTTTTTTATTCTTAATCTTCTAATTCTTATAATTCTTCTTTTTCTTCTTATTCATTTTATTATTCTTATTCTTCTTAATCTTCTTATTATTTTTAATTTCTTATTCTTATTATTCTTCGTATTCTTCTTATTCTTCTTATTTTTCTTATTCTTTTTATTCTGCTTATCTTTTTTCATCTTTATCTTTGTATACTTATTATTCGTAATATTTTTGTTATTCTTCTTAATCTTTTAAATGTTCTAATTTTTCTAATTATTCTTATATATCTTATTCTTCCATTCTTATTATTCTTATTATTCATTTTATTTTTATTTTTCTACTTATTATTCTTTCTTGTGGTATTCTTGTTATTATTCTTATTCTTATTATTCTTATCTTGTTATCCTTTTTATACGTATTATTCTTCTTATTCTTATTATTATTCTTATTCTTTTTTTTATTCATATTCTTCATATTTTTATTATTTTTCTTATACTTTTTTTTCTTTTTTATTTTCTTATTTTTCTTATTTTTCTTATTCTTCCTATTCTTCTAATTCTTATTATTATTCTTATTCTTCTAATTCTTATTATTCTTTTTTTTCTTTTTATTCTTCTTATTATTCTAATTATTCTTATTCTTGTTTTTAATCTTATTATTATTATTATTATTTATCATATTCCACTTAATCTTCCTTTTCTTCTTTTTTATTTTTCTTCTTATTCTTCATATTGTTCTTACTCTTTTTATACTTCCGCTTCTTCTTATTCATTTTATTATTTTTTTTTTATTTTTGGTATTCTTCTTAATCTTCTTATTGTTATTGTTATTACTCTTATTAATCTTATTATTCTTTTTATTTATCTTATTAGTTTATTTTTTTTAATTTTTTTTATTCTTCTTATTATTCTTATTATTCTTATTCTTCTTATTCTTCTTATTCTTCTTATTCTTATTCTACTCATTCATTTATCCTTTTTAATATTTTTATTCATTTTATCTATTAATTTTTCTATCATTCTTATTATTCTTTTCTACTTTTTATTTTTATTATTTTTCTTCTTTTTCTTCTTATTTTTCATTTTCTTTTTATTCTTTTTATTCTTCTTCTTTTTATTCTTCTAATTCTTCTAATTTTTTTTAATTCTTTTTATTGTTCTTATTCTTTTTATTCTTATTATTCTTCTTATTCTTCTTATTTTTATTATTCATCTTATTTTTCTTATCATCATATTCTTCTTATTCTTCTTTTCATTTAATTATTCTAATACTTTTTATTCTTCATATTCTTATTATTCTTCTTATTCATCGTATTAATAATATTCTTCTTATTCTTCTTATTCTTCTTATTCATCTTATTCTTCTTATTCTTCTTATTCTTCTTATTCTTTATTCTTCATATTCTATTTATTTTTTTTATTCTACTTTTTTTTCTTATTCTTATTATTATTCTTTTTCTTCTTATTCTTATTATTCTTCATATTCTACATATTATTATTATTATTATTATTTTTCTTATTCTTATTATTCTTAGTATTCTTCTTTTCTTCTTATTCTTCTTATTCTTTTTATTATATTTATTTTTTTTATTCTTCTTATTCTACTATTCTTCTTATTACTCTTATTCTTTAAATTTTTCTTATTTTTCTTATTCTTCTTTTTCTTTTTTTTCTTTTTCTTTTTTTTTCTTCTTTTTCTTTTTTTTCTTCTTATTATTGTTATTCTTATTATTCTTCTTTTCTTCTTTTCTTCATATTCTTATTATTTTTTTATTCTTCTTATTTTTTTAATTATTCTTATTCTTCTTATTCTTAAGATTCTTATTATTCTTTTTATTCTTCATATTCTTCTTATTCTGTTTATTCTACTTATTCTTCTTATTATTCTTATTCTTCTTATTCTTATTATTGTTCATATTCCTCTTATTTTTCATTTATTTGTATCCTTCTTATTTTTCTTATGCTTCTTATTCTTCTTATTCTTCTTATTCTTCTTATATTATTATTCAACTTATTCTTCTTATTTTTCTTATTATTCTTTTCTTTATTCTTCATATTCTTTTTACTTTTTTATTCTTCGTTTTTTTCTTATTCTTATTATTTTTCTTATTCTTATTATTCTTCATATTCTTCTAATTCTTTTAATTCTTCTTATTATTTTTATTCTTTTTATCTTATTATTCTTATTATTCTTCTTATTCTAAGTTTTCTTCTTTTCTTTTTATTCTTCTTATTCTTTTTATTCTTTTATTCTTTTTATTCTTTTTAATCTTTTTATTCTTTTTATTCTTTTTATTCTTTTTATTCTTTTTATTCTTTTTATTCTTTTTATTCTTTTTATTCTTTTTATTCTTTTTATTCTTTTTATTCTTATTATTCTTTGTATTCATTATTTTCTTTTTATTCTTCTTATTCATCTATTCTTCTTATCATTCTTATTTTTCTTATTTTTCTTATTTTTCTTATTTTTCTTATTTTTCTTATTTTTCTTATTCTTCTTATTTTTTTTATTCTTCTTTTTGTTCTTTTTCTTCTTATTATATTTTATTCTTATTATTCTTCTTTTCTTCTTATTCTTATTATTTTTTTTATTCTTCTTATTTTTTTGATTCTTCTTATTCATCTTTTTCTTCTTATTCTTATTATTCTTATTATTTTACTTTTTCTTCTTATTCTTTTTATTCTCTTATTATACTTATTGTTCTTATACCTTTTATTTTTCCTTTCTTCATATTCTTCTTATTCTTTTTATGCTTCTTATTCTTCTTATTCTTCATATCTGATTATTCTTCTTATTATTATTATTCTTATTTGTCTTATAATTCTTCTAATTCTTCTTATTTTTCTTATTCTACTTATTCTTCTTATTCTTCTTATTCTACTTATTCTTCTTATTCTTTTTATTATTCTTATTGTACTTATTCCTCTTATTCTTCATTTCTTCATATTATTCTTATTCTTTTTATGCTTCTTATTCTTTTTATGCTTCTTATTCTTTTTATTCTTCATATCTTATTATTCTTATTATTCTTCATATTCTTCTTATTCTTCTTATTCTTCTTATTCTTCTTATCCATCTTATTCTTTTTATTATTCTTAATCTTTTTATTCTTGGAATTCTTCTTTTTCTTTTTATTCTTCTCATTTTTATTATTGTTCTTATTCTTATTAATCTTATTATTCTTCTTAATCTTCTTAATCTTCTTATTCTTCATATTCTTCTTATTCTTCTTATTCTACTTATTCTACTTATTCTTCTTATTCTTATATTTCTTATTATTCTTCTTATTTCTTTTATTCTTCTTATTCTTTTTATTCTTCTAACTTTTCTTATTCTTCTTATTCTTATTATACTTTTTATTATTCTTATTCTTTTTATTTTTCGTATTCATCTTATTATTATTATTATTATTCTTCTTCTTCTTATTCTTCTTATTTTTCATTTTTTCTTATTCTTCAAATTCAACTTATTTTTCTAATTCTTTTTATTTTTCTTATTATATTTTTTCTTCATATTCTTTTTATTCTTCTTTTTTTTCTTATTCTTTTTATTCTTATTCCACGTATTATCATTATTATTCATGTTCTTCTTATTCTTCTTATTCTATTTATTCTTCTTATTATTCTTATTATTCTTATTATTCTTATTATTCTTATTCTTTGTATGGTTTGTATTTTTGGTATTCTTCTTATTCTTCTTATTTTTTGTTTTCTTTTTTTTATTCTTTTGCATCTGATTCTTCTTTTTATTCTTTTGCATCTTATTTTTCTTATTCTTCTTATTCTTCTTATTATTCTTATTCTTCTTTTTCTTCCTTTTCTTCTTATTCTTCATATTCTTTTTATTTATCTTTTTTTTTATTTTTCTTCTTATTCAGTAGGGTGAAGAGAAGCCTAACTAGTCTCATCAGTAAGTTAAGGAATCAAGTCGGTGAGCCAATTTAAAGTCCCTACACCAAGCCAAGAACTACTAGAGCTCTATATGCGAGTAAAAGGGTACAGATAGGCGATGCATCTGAGCAGGCAGGGAAGAATGAGTGCTTGGAATAGGAAGGATATGAGGCTTGGGCGAGATATGTGAGGGCTACCCCTTGTTGTGCCAAAGCTCAAGTGTCTACGAGAAGCTGTGGGAGGAAGAATGGGCCTATAGCACCGACCAATAAGTAAGGTCGCTACTGTGGCGAAAAGATTAAATTGCCGACCGATTGGCATATAAAGTGAGGTGCGGATAGCAAGCAATTGGTCACCATCTCACAAACATCAACGCGGGTAGTACTCAATGAATCTAGATACAACCTATTACCTACCGATCCAATCAATTACCACCATTGGAGGATTTGCACACTGGCCGAGTGAGTCACGTTGAGATCCACCTATTGATTAGGGTGACGTGACCTGCCTGGATAGCACTGTTGATCCCGACCTCAGATAATCTTAGTGACGACCTAGTTTTCTTCCGATGATATCGAATCAACTATCAAAAATGAACTCAAACTCAACTAGTTGCATAGGCGGGCACCTGACCTGCCTAATGTCTGATTCTCCTTCCAAGTTGACTATCCGCTAACGGAAACGGATCCGATAAGAGAAGAGAAAGAGAAGCGGTAGTACTATTCACTAATGGTACTGAAAATAAGGCACAGAGGAATGGGGTTCCTTCATAACAAGTGCCCAGGGTCTCCTAATTCAGACATTGGAAAAAAAACTTGATTCAAAGAGTGTGATGGCGCAAGCAAATACATTCTCCGTGCCTTTAACCCTACGCAGAAGATACTTATGATCACTGGTTTGGATGTATAAGATCACTTTTCCAAGTATGGGCTGACGTTCTTCGCGGGAATAGGTTCGAGTCGAGGGTTGCGCTCGCTGCAAGGGAATGGGAGGAAATGAAGGGGCGTAGCGATCTTGATTTTCATTTTTAATGGCGCATAACCAGAAGACGCATCATCATGAGTAATATCGATCAACTCCGCTCATAAGGTTTAAGAGGATTGTTTCAATATAACCCCGCCCGCCCAAGGGCTTTAGCATCCGTACGAGGCTGACCAAAAAAAGCAAATGTTAGCCTAGGCCTGGCCTTGACATGCATTCTGCCAGGTACGACTTTGCCAGATACACTTTACTCTCACTTTTTTTAAACGGCTATTATGAGTGCTTTTACGTGTTTCTTTTACTTTCACTTTATAAAAGAACAGACTGTTCATTCATAATCAAATCAAGGGAACAAAAGAACAGAATGGTAGTATAAGATAGTATGACGAGTGAGTATTACACCAAGAATTGACAAGCCAACACACAAGATGAACCAATGGAAAGACTTCCGTTCTTGCAAAGAGTGCTAGCCATCTGCCTTTCTCCTATTCCTTAGATCTAGGGCGAATGAAAAAGGATAGGCTAAAAAAGAGCTGTGGTGGCGATAGTAGCACTTTTCTTTTGTTACAGAAGGAATAAGGCAGGAAAGATCAGAGAAAAAGGAAATGATCATGGGAGAATAACTAGGGGCGAAGCAACTGGGAATAAAGACCTGTTGCGCCTTCTTCCCCTAGTCTGAGAGCTAGGCACTAATGTGTAACATAAAGAAGGAAAGAAAGCTATAGCGCTAGCCAGCAAGCATTCTTTATTGAAGAATGAAAGAGTTTGCAGTGCAGTCGTAGGTACTCTAAGAACAGATTCCTTCGAAAAAGCAAAGCGCGGGACGAAAGGGCGATAGGCAAAGTAACAAAGTAAGCCTTGTAAGCTTCAGTTAGTGACCAAGAATCCTCTGAGCACGCAAGAAGCTGTCTAGACTTAGGGTTAGTGGTACTCCGTCCAAAGAGTAGGAAGAGTAGCCATCACCCTAGTTAGTCGTTCAGAGTGAACCTTAATAGGTTTATGGGCTAGTTCATCACGTTTATAAAGAACCACCCTGGTTGTTGGTATGGTTGTTGGTATATGCCATTCAGGCTCATAACAAGCTGTTGTCGGCAAATGCAATAAACTCTTTGAAGCATATATGGTTAAAGCAAGAAAAATATGAAGAATAACTCCAAGCCTTAACACGTGCACGTGCAACGTTAGAAAGCACAAAGAGTGGAGCCGGGGGGGTGGGGCTCCTCCGACTAGATAACTTTGGGAACAGATGAGCAACCCAATTCATCAATGCTAACCTTGCTCCTGAAGAAGTGATGCAGTATACCCAACTCCTCCAATAGTTCTTGTTCGCATTCCGCTATGCAGAGATGCAAGGGAAAAATGCCTTCTATGAGCTCAAAATTAGGGAAGATGCAAAGCAGGTAAAACAAGCATAGAGTGATCGTATACCACCCTTCTCCTTCTTCAGAGTCTGCTAATCGGAGAACTCATATATAGATTACATATGAATGGATTAAACTGGCCACCCTCTCTGAAAAAGATGTGAAATGTTTGCTTGTTTTTAAGCGCTGTTAGTAGGAGTAGATCTTTGCAAATTGCCAGAAATTGTAAGTTTCCATCTCTCTGTCCCTATCTCCATTTAGATTAGAGTGAAGAAGTACCTATTGGTCAAGCTAGCTCCCCTTTATCTATCTTTCCCAATTTAGCAAGCAGGATCGAAGAGTGTCGTTCCCTTCTCCTTATGAGATCTTTAAGAATATCTCCTACATATAGTCCCTTATGATCATCCCCGTTTCAACTCGCAACCTCCGTGGGCGCCAGACCTACTAGACTGGCCTCCAAGCTCAATCTCTATGTAGCTATGAGAGACTTTCCATCCACTTTATCCGTCTACATTTCCGAAAGGTAAGGCCTAGTTAAGAAAGAGAGTAATACCTACATTTCGGATACACCTAACCCAACCACATGAATAAACTAGGGTACAGGAACCCAACAATTGGTTGATTGCTCTCCTGCTTTTGCGAGGTTTATAAAACAATATAATCTATCTATTTCCAAATCCATGCTTATGATTTGAATAGCCAAACCTTCCATTCCAAAGAAAAGAGTAGATAGGAAAAGGGCTTTCTCTTTATATAAGAAGCATGTTTTTTGGCCCTTCTAGTAGTACTAATGGGCGCACTTTAGAACAAGATCAAAGTAGGCTTCCCTCATCCTATCTAATTAATACGAAATGCCCCCTCTTTCTTCGGAAAGACTTGATTTAATAAACAGAACTGCCTTCTTGTTAGTCTCTTAAGTGCATGACTATCAATCTCTGGGGCCAACTATACGCGCCGAAGGGCTCTCTTTTTCCTTTTTAGTTAGGCTAATGCTCCACCAATGGGACGAGACTAGTCTATTTGTTCATCTATCAGAGAGCATAGGTCCTATAGAAGTATATAGATAAATGTTTCAAAATGATAACAAGTATGCTGAAATTACATCAATATAGAACTTGCATATTCCACTGCAGCTTTCGCTTCACTAAACGTAGTTGACCCAATTGCATCAAGCAGAGCCCTACAGTCAACTCACCTCACATTGAGTCCTTCCTCTTCTCCAGGATTGGTGTGGGGAATCAGCCACTAGAGGCGAGATAGCTCTTGTTTAGTTCATCATTTCGTTCGGATATAGAGTTGTATCCCTCAATTGATTCATTGCCAATGATATTGCCCCGGGCATGGAAAAGCATATTCACCTATTGTCCGGGGAGGAAGGAGAAAGAGAAAAGGCCCATGAACAAAAAAGAATTAGCAATTCAACCACCAGAGATAGAGCTAAAAAACTACTAACCAAGGGCCTAGGTACTCCTATCACATTGGGTATGATTTTGCCATGCTGGACTCTACAAAAAGGGATTCCAATCCTGGAAGTGATTCACTCACTTTTTTAGTATGGAGAACGTGAAAAGGGTAAACTTCGAGGCCGGAGGCCGAGTCAATATTGATTTTCCCCAAAGATGCCTCAAATCTCTTAATAAAGGTATCTTCCTGGTGACAGCAGTGACAGCGGAGCATCAACATTCATTCTAAGTTAGAAGGACGTCTTCCCCAAGTATATAACTTAAGCTTTACACAAATTGAAACTAAGGGATCAAAAGCATAGAGATGGGACACTCAATCTTTTTTTATGCTGGTTCGTCGCGTCTCTCAACTCTAGGGGTCCTGCTCCTCTAAGCGGGGACAATTCAAGAAGAGTGAAGAGAGAAAGAGATTAGGTTCATATAGATACATTCACATGGAATCGAAAACTAGTAGACCTCTTCTCCAACAATAGGAAAGGTCGAAGTCTTCTTTCTAGATTCGATAGTAGTCAGTCACTCTGAGCCGGAGCCTCAGTTCAATCCTTTCTTTCACCTGAATGGCTTGGCGGTATGGCTTCGCTTGACTTGACTAGATCAGCTACGTTTACGTTTGTTATTGAACCGACCGCACTTTACTCTATTCGTCAGTGGACCAGCCAGGCCTTTTGAAAACTACTATGACCACCCTCTTTGAAAGCATCTTTCCTTCCCGCTGATGAATAGAAGAAGTCGACTAACCAACTCACCAGCCAATAGCACACATTCTATAATTTGTGAAAATAGGAGATCCTCTGTCTTGGGGGCACAGGTGATAGCATGTGCCGATCTTTGTCTCGTGGCTGTACAAGGCCGATGGTACAAGGCCGATGGGAAGTCCCCAGTCTTGTCTCGGCGAGCATTCGCAGGAGGTGGGACTTAACCGAATAGGGTTCGTGAGAAAGACATTTTATTGGATAGTAGTGTTTTCTTTCATATTTACATATTTAGCTGGTACAACCATTTACTCAGTAGTAGTTAGCAGCATAAATGTAGAGGTGACATGATCTGTTGATCAAAACCTCTTTTTTCTTTGATCCTTTTCTCGGATCATGCTTTGAATTTTTAGCCAGGAGCTCCATTCTACCGTATCTCGGTCAGTATGAAAGGGCGCAGCCCTAGCTGGAAAAGGAGTCTTGGTTCTGCTATCCCGGGGTGCTTTTACCGTCTCTTAGTTATCCAAAGCATTTAAATCAGGTTTCCCCAAGCAATTGGAGAGGAATCTGCTTCTGTATCGAGTGCTTATACTAGCTCAAAGCGTTGTATTCGAGGGCGTTGTAGGGCCCATTCAGATTCACCAAATACAAGGCACAAAAGCTTTTTGTTGGTTCACCACAGAAGACAAGTTTTCTGCTAAGTCTATGGTCTGATTCCAACTATGATCCTTGTCTACAGCCAACTCGATTGCATCGATCCTTCTCTATTCTAGGAGCACCCAATCCAGTCATTCTCTTGTAAAGTGGATGATTTCATCATAACAAAGAGAACCCAACCCAGTACAAAGATAGATCCATTCACTGAGCTCGAGATAGCATTTTGAACAATAACAACACTACAAAATCATTTCAATTAGATCTGCACTTGTAGCTCTCTGCTGCTACAATTGCTTTAGTGGGAGCACCAATAGAAAAATTGGTGGTCAGCCCCCCATCCTCCCTTTTCGAGCATGGTCCTCAACACGCAATATTGATTGTCACGTCACGTTGTCAGGAACACAACGGATTGTATCCCGAGTGTTAGGTGAAGGGGTACGGTACTCAAGGTATCAGAAATTCAAAGAATCTGCTTTACAATAGCATTTATTTTCATGTCATTAAAGAGGCCGACGTAGCGAACCAGGTTCTTCTAACTCAAGTCAGTAGTGAGCGTTAGACAGGAAAGTCTCTGGCTGGATTTGACTTCTTTCTGGTCTTATCTCTGGTCCAAAACATTCTCTTTCTGGATGTTAGAAAGAATAACTCGAATCTCCCAGTTGTTCGTTTGCTTTTGGGTCGCTGCTCAAGTGAAAGTCTGCTTTCATGGAAAAGAGTGTCATATCAAGGAATGTCACAATAAGTGCTAAGTGATATAGGTTTAGTACAGTTTGAGTCATACTGCCAGAGTTGGATTCGTAACTTTGATTCGTAAAATCAAATAGTTTCCCATCTGGGGTTGGGGTACCAATTTCTTGGTGAAGCAAATTGCTCATTGACTGTCCTTTTGTTCTTCGTACTTCTTATTCATACTTCTGTATTCCTTTTCAATATGCATTTAGCCCTTTCTTTCTTTTAGTATGTGACTTGGATCATGTGGATAGTAGGTCTGTCATATTGCTAGAGATGGGTTGACTTCATTGGATATTGCCATTCTATGAGAGTATCTGAAGCACAGAGATTACTAAATAGAAAACTATGATTCGGATTGTCATTACATTGAATAAGTACTCAAGGACTTAGTTTGATAAGGTCTTATTGACTCTCTAGTATGAATCTGAGGATTGATTCAATTCCCTGGGAAATAGAAGATGAAAGAGGCCTGATCAACATATAGATGAATGAGCCGACTTGAGATTATGGCATTATAACCACCATACTAAAGAGTTTTCGGTTTCCTTAGCCCTTAGAGCCCGACTTTAAAAGCACGCTAAGTAATTATATACATGACTCTAATAAGTATGCAAATCAACTACCTTCTCTTTTCGAGTGAATAATACAATTAGGAGCCTTACGAGATGTTCATATACGGTTATGCTTACCTAAAATCTATGCTATTCTTGCTTCGAAGAAGGTCATTCAGGCAATTGCGGATGATATAACTAGTAAATATGTCCCCCCTCATGTCAACTTGATTGTCTAGGAGCTTAAGTACGCTATGACTCATCTGACCCTATTCAATATATAATGACTGAAGCGGTTGGTTAATCCAATCAGTTCATCGATGGTTGGTAGGTATGATGGTACTAATGATGATCCTCCACTTTTTGTCTATCTGCTTTACCTTGTGAATTGCAGGGGACTGTATTGATCGCAAATTTTGGCGTAACAGCTTATTCCTTACTTTAGGGTTATTGGGCAGTCTTGCAAGAGGTGTGCCGGAAGCTATTCCTGTAACTGTAATAGGATCACCCTTGGTAGAGTTGTTGCGGGGAAGTGCTAGTGAATTCTTTGAGATTATGGGAGAGTGTGACTTGAATTATTGATTGGTCTGTGCCCTTATCTGCCCCATTTGAATTCATTCAAAACAAAAATTTGTTTTTGTTCCTGCAACCATAGAGGTTCGTTTGCCGAGAATCTTTCTATGATCAAACTCGACCATGTCATGTATGAACAAGCTCCGTAAGATCCAGTCGAAAGAATAAGTGATGTGGCTCTTTTTTATCTTTCACTTACTTAATGGTAGGCTGCATTGAATTTTTCAGACTATAATAGTGGATCTAAAGAATAACAACATTCTATTAGTTATAAGTGTATAGAAGCGGGATTCCAACATCTAGTTAGCGTTCAATTGGACTTCAATTTCGATAACAAGAAAGATCAGATGCACTGAAGGAGCTGCACATGAAGAATGGCTAGAAGAGGTACAAAATACTCTGTTGAGGAGGATAATAAGGCCTTAGCGTCAGCTAGAGGAACTGACATCTATTTAAACTATCTCAGCTTGCAGCATCGAGGAAAGAGGAACCGAATTGGATGGGAGGTTAAGGAGGCATACTGACTGAATAGGAAGCTAACCAAGGTACAAAAACCAGGTAAGAGGTAGAATGAAAGAGTCCGAAGAATCCGCCCAACAGAGAGGGATGAACTCAACCTAATGAAAAAGGGTAAGGGATCTAATCCAGACCATAAAGAACCCAATGACATTGACAGGTCATTCAAGATTGACTGAAAGCACTTACTCAATGCCAAGAAAAGAGTCCTAGTCCACCACATCACAACGGAATTTATCCTTCATTTTTCTCTATCTTTTTTATCCTACCGACATATAAGGAAAGCAAATAAAGAGAAACTTGCTTCAACTGAAGAATTGACCATGACTCAGTTATTCGCTTGCAGTGGATTCATGGATAATAACTGACTCGGCAAAAGAGAAGTCAAGCTCTTTTGCTAGGGATGCCAATTTTGCATCTTTCACTAGAAAGTAATGCTTGATAGAGAAGGCAAGAAAAAGCTGTACTGAAAGCAAGCTAACAGAAATCCTTTCCCTCTGAACCTTAATGACTGTGACCTACTCTATTCACTATCTTCCTACTCATTCATTGATTTAAGCCAATTCTTGCTTTAAAGGAAGGGGATTATAAATAGAAGGTTCTTCTATTCTATGAGTCCTAAGAAAACATAACTTTTAGTAGTCCCTTTCAAGCTTGAACCGACCCCAGATGCATGACCTGCAATGCAAGATAAGAGGCCTTTCATCTGTACAAATTAAATTACTTCCTTTGACAAAGAATATTGAACCTTCTTACTTTCATCAGACTTGACTTAAAAAAAGGATTTCAACTAGGATGAAACTTTCTATAATATTATATATATCTATTAGGTTAACTATTTCATATGTCTTCAATGTATAACAACATCTTTTCATCTATTATTGCTCAAGGATTCATTAACTTTAGGATTGTAGCAAGCTGAAAGGGGAGAGATTGAAAAGGCAATGATTCCTTTGGTATATATACATAGTCATGTAGACCAGACAATCTTAATTAGAGACTTGGGTAAAATCACTCTATATTAAGTATAGCACTTTGCTTAACTTCTTCAACCAAGGAAAATCCTCACTCAATAAGAGACCAACTTCTTTTATTTTATCCTTCCGACAATCTTAATAATAAGAAGAGTAAAGTAGTGAAACCCTTTTTTCTCTTTTTTTTTCTTGAATGCAAGTGGTATTGGTAAAAAGGTCTGCAGATTATCCCATTGTTGCCAATCCTAAACTCAGTCAAGATAGGGTGTAAGGCAGTCGAGTTTATTCTTACATCCAGTGTTACATCTAGAGGTCCAGTCCCCTAGGTCATTTGATATCTCTAGTCCGAGTTCCGTTCAACAAGCCAGTTCTGTTAGATCGCTTATAGTCCCCTTAGTGTCCAGCAGTAGTCTTTTTTTCTTACCACTCCATGGGGCAAACGAAAGCCCTATTAGTCAAGCTTGAAAGAAAAGTTAAGATATCTCCATCTGGTGGAAGTTGCTATCCATATAGTTCTATGGCAGTTCTACTTGCAGCCATTGAGAGTTCTCTTGCATCCGCTTTCAATCCAGCAGAGTAAGGGGCAAAAGGATCTGACGCGGAAGGATCGACAGAAAGCTAGCTTCATGCTTCTTCCTTCTTATCTGACAGTAGTACTGTTCCAGTAGTATAATATAGTAATAGTAGCTCTAGTAGCTGTAGTAAATAGTAGTGTAGTTGCCATTCTTGCAATTGAGGAATACGAAACAACTGCTTATTCAATAGAAATAGTAGTTGTTCCTACTAGTAGTTTACTTGTAGTAATTAAATTGGTAGATAGAAAGCAATGCAATAAATATCTTAGTAAACTATAGCCTACGTAAACAACAACAATTCAATCTTTCTAGTAGCTCTAGTAGCAGTTCACAGTTATTGTATATATACTAATAGTAGTGAGAAAAGCTATATTATACGTTTGTTTACAACTATAATTATCTTAGTAGATTTTCTACTGTTTATTAAATAATAGTAGTAGATGAAACTACTGCTTATTAAATAGTTCTTTGTAGAGTTACTGTAGTAGTAATAGTAGAAGAATCTAACCTTGAAAATGAATGGAATATGAAAAGAAAAGGATTAAGAGAATCTTAAGTTTGAAAGGCGAAAGGCCCCTAATTAAACATAAACAAAGCCCTATTAGAATAGAATAGAATAGAATAGAAGGAGGAAGACACGTTAAAGTACATAATTGATAACAACACACGTACGTACATACATAATATAGCTTGTTGGTGAAGGTTCATGTCGTTAATAGTAAGAGTAGTGCAAATAGTAATACTAATAGTAGTAGTTAATAATGTAAGTAGCAAGATTTAATATTCTATCTGACTTCGTTCTTGAGTCTTAAGTAAGTTTCTTTCTCTAGAGGAATGGTAAGTAAGAAGAGAATTGATACCTCACTAAATCGATACTGATACTTCATTATTAAGACTTCATAAGTTTACAGGAGAGAATGGGCGTAGTTGACTGTAGGTTTACTGTGATTAGAAGAAAGTAGTGTAAAGAGATGCTCTGTTAAGAGTACTTCTTGTTTACAACAACTATCTAGTTACTTCTCTTGAGGAATATTAAACAACTGGAAATTCCATAGAAATAGTAGTAACTTCAAGAACATCAAATGAAATAGTAGCTGTAGCTCTTTCAGTAGTAGCTTCAAGAACTGATTATTCTATAGTATCAGTAAATTCTTTAGTAGCTGTCTCGGAATATGAAAGGGAAGGTAAAATGGTTTTGTGTCCCCCCACGATAGTCTAATATTCCTCTCCTAATGAGGTATCCTTGCTTAAGACTTTTATTCCACAGGGCGCCTTGATTTGCTCTCGTAGGCGGGGGAAGACCCTCAAGGAAATTTTCTATCCTTCTCATTTGACAGTTCAATTGCATATTTTTTTTTATTTTACGGTACTTTATAAAAAAACTGTTGACTTTGAATCTATTTCAGTTACTTCCGATACAACTACTAGAGCAAGTAAAGGAACATCTTCTACTTTTGATTCATTTCGAGTAGTTTTATAACCTAGTCAATTATAGTCTACTGCTACTATAGAATTTAGAGTAGTTTCAGAAGGAAAGGTTGATGCTTCCCTTTTTTCTTTTACTGTTGACTTTGCTGGTGACTTTGATGGTATAGAATTTACTGGAGGTTTGTAACCTTCTTCTTTTCTTTGAACAGCAACTGCTTCCCTTTCATATGAGACTTTTGATATTGATTTTATGGGAAATGAAATGTAAAGGTTTCACCTTGCGTTTCATCTTCGAAGCCTCAGCTAACGAGTAGGACGAATGGAATATTGTCCCCTCCTTCTGTGTAAGTATCTTTATTGACATCTTCAACGGAAGGTGAAATAGTTGGAGTCTCGGAATCAACATATGAAACTGAGGATTATGAAACAATAGGTGAAATAGGAGATCTTGCTCTTGCTTTAAGTCAAACCATTCACATCTGAGGACTTCCTCTAGCATCAAATTCATTAGGATCGCACTCGAGAAATGGGAAAAGACTTTCCGGATGGTGAAATACGTTCATCAAAACTTTCTTTTTCAGGTTCAGGTTCAAGTAATGTTCCAGGTGAGGATGGAAATGATGCCTTTACCAGACCAGCCAGAAATAAAGCTTAAACGGAAGGGTCATTTGGAGTTAATAGCTTGGATAGCGCATCGAAGTAAGCAAGTAGTAGAGGAATTGGAATCTTGGTCCGAAGGAGCGGATTCCATGCCAGAAAGAAGAAGGTTATATTGCTCGAGTAGCTCTTGCTGGATTTGTAGATCTAGTTGGAGTTCCTAGTATAAGTCATTAGCTACTCCTGGAAAAAGGAGCCATCTGATGTTTTACTAGCAGTCTTAGAATCAAATTCCATATTTAAAGTACTAGCTTTAAGCCTTGACATTGGTTGGGGGAGGCAAAACCGTAGATGAGTTAGAGAGTGAAAGCCGGCTACAATAGCAGTGGAAATTCAATTACAGGTTATTCCTTAGCAAAAGAAGATGGGTCCTTTAATTTAAGGCTGGGAAGGGGGCTGCTACTGGCAATTCTCTAGTAGATCTTGGATCTATTCCGGTTGAGGAAGCCTTACCAGATTCTCTTCAAGCTATGCATTTCCTAGTAAACTACAGGGGATGAGATAGTAAAGGACAATGATTTAGCTTCAAGGACTGGAGGTCTTTAGCTGTGAATTCAACTCCTGGTTTAGAGGCCTTACCAAGAGCCAGAAATGAAAAGGGCTTGGAAATCAAGGGAAGCAGAAAGCCATCCTTCTTCTGCAAGATTCGGGATCGGATTCCCCTGGTGAAAGAGTAGCTGGTGAAGAAGCCGCCTTTAAACGACATCGATTGAATCGGACTATCTCGACATCTTAAATGGGAGGTAAAATGGAAGTTTGGCTGGTGAGGCCTTCAAAGGAGGGAGGAGGAACATATGATGATGAGGAAACTCGAGTAGGTAGCATCCCCTCCCGGTTCTATATCTGCATTAAAATATCCAGAATGCCCGAACCCTTGCACTTTTATATGCTTTCCCAGTAAACATACCTCTAAGAGCACTATCAGAAAATTCCCAAATAGCTAGGGAATATTCCCTAGCTAAATGGGGATTTTCCGTTGCTAAATTAGATATAACGACGAAAACTTTCCTAATCTAAATGCTCATTGCTAAAAATTAACGAGGGAAAGAGTCCCTAGATAAAAAATGTTAGCGACAAAAAATTCCATAACTAAAATAATGATTTCCCTAACTAAATTAGCAAGGGAAAATTCCCTAGCTAAATTAACAAGGAAAAAATTTCTAGCTATTGTCATTCCAAAACTATTTTAATAATTTTATTTTATTTTTCAAAATATTTAATTAAATAAATAAATATTTTTATATTAAATTGAATTAAATAGAAGCTATAACTTATAATTTATAATTAACAAAAAATAAAATTATTTTACAAATTATTTTGATACAATATTTTACATAATAAAAATAAAAACATAATAAAATTTTATTACATCTTATTCATCAATGTAACTACCGATAATGCATAAAGTATAATCTATCCATACATTGACATTGCTTTCTCTCTCTCAGCTTCTCCGATCACCATCTTTCTACTGTGACAAAGCTATCCAAGGCGTGGTGCGTCATGTCTAGTAAAAATTATCTTCACTTATACAAGCTTTGTATGGGAAACAATACGGTACCATATCTGGATGAAATTTAACCTAGTCAATAAAATTAAAATAAATACATAAATAAATAAAGTTATGTTTTAATAAATATATAATATTATAGTATATATGTACATATATACTATTGTGTATATGTACACATATATTAGCATTTCATTAGTTACATATATTACTGTAGTATATGTACATATAAACTGAAATATTATATGTATATATATACTGAGTACATATATACTTAGTATATATGTACATATAATACTGTAGTATTATATATACATATGCTAAGTATATACGTACGTATATCTCGAGTATTTATGTATTTTTATACCGAGTATATACGTACGTATATCTTGAGTATTTAGATATGTATACACCGAGTATATACGTGCATATATATCAAATATATACGTCTGTATATACTGCATTTGTTACTGTTGTTGCTGCTGCTGCCACTGATAATAAAAGTGTGATGGGCAATGATGCTCGACTGATGAACTTTCCTACCAACCACACGTTTTGAGATTGAGCGAGTTTTTGATGAGGCGGCGAGCTGCTTCTCCCAAAACAAGACCTGATATTCCTCATGGCACTTATGGCCTATAAAAATATAGTAATGTTACATTTTTCCTTTCGATTGAATATAGTTTTGTGACATTTAATAAAATTACACGATACTACATGAGCATCATCATCATCAACATAAGATCTAGTACAATTAAAACCATTCATTGCAGAACCTACATCAAGAAAACTTATTTCCTCATACATTCGCTTTGTGCCATGTGATCATTGTATATTTACACAATTACTAAGTGCCTCTATCTACCTCTGTCAACGTGGCTGGCCTAGATCAGAAATATCTTCATGCCACAGCTTGGGGAAGGTCTAATATCTATGGCTTTTATGAGTCGCATCACTAAGCAATGCATGATGATGACTAGACCAACCCAAGCAATTATATATTCAAACATGTGTGTGTATGTGTGTAAATAGATGTGTATGTATGACAATATATACATGTCTACAAATAAATATATGCAGCCACATATGAATATACTCGGTATATACGTATGAATATACTCGATATATACATACGTATATACACTATGTATATGTACATAACTACTAGTGTTTATATGCACATATCCTGAGTATTTATATGTACATATAAATATGTACATATATTGCAGTGTATATGTACATATATACTGGTATATATGTACATATACATATATACCAGTATATATGTACCAGTATTTATATGTACTTATATACTCTATAGATGTACTTATACACTGTAGTGTATATGTACATGTATACTAGTGTATACATGTACACTAGTATATATGTACATAAATATGTACATATATTTGTACATGTATGTACATATACACCGTAGTGTATATGTACAAGTATGTACATATACACCACTATGTATATGTAAAGTGTACATTTATATTGGTAAATACTTAAACATATATACTAGTATATATTTACATATACACTGTAGTATATATGTACATATATACTAGTGTATACATATATACTATAGTATATATATACATATATTATAGTATATATATACACATATATACCAGTGTATACATATTCACTACAATATATATATATATATACACACACACACACACACACACACACATTGTAGTGTATATGTACATATACTGTAGTGTATATATGTACATATAATGAGTATTTAAATTTACATATAAATATGTACATATACTGCAGTGTATATGTACATAAATACTGGTATATATGTACGTATACATATATACAAGTATATACATACATATACACATATACTGGTAAATACTTTTACATATATACCAGTATATATGTTTATGTCATATATACTAGTATATATGTACATATATCAATATGCTGGCGTATATGTATAAGTATTTACATAAAGTAGAGTGTAAATACACATAAAGGTGCATGAACATCAAATAGCTAGATATTCTATCATAAGCATAGAAAAATGATCAAACACATTAACTAGGGCTGCAAAAATCATCTTTGTTTATTCGAAATTACATTGAACCTGGAAACACAAGACACAAAAAATTTGCAACTAGATTTTACAGGATGAGAGTTCAATACATACATACATACATACATGGTTACATGCATACATGGATACAGACATACATATATGACCTTTTTCTCTTCCCTCTACAAGTATTTATATAAAGTAGAGCATAAACACCCATTATGGAGCATGAACATCAAATAGCTAGATATTCTATCATAAGCATAAAAAAAAGGAACATACACCTTAACATGGGCTGCATAAATCAACTTTGTTTGTTCGAAATTGCATTGAACTTGGAAACACAAGGCACAAAAAATTTGCAACTAGATTTTATAGGATGAAAGTTCAATACATACATACATACATGGATACACATGCGTGCACGCACGCACAAACACACACACACACACACACACACACACACACACACACACACACACACACACACACACATATATAAGAATAAACTAAAATAAATAATTAAATTTTAACATATGAATGTTTGAAATTGCATCATCATTAAAAAAACATACTCAAAACTAGATGGAAGACACAACCTAAAAAATTATAATTTATCAATGAGGTATTGGGTTTGAATATCACCCTAAATAAAAAGAAAAATAGACCTACTCGAACTTACCTAGAGAGAGAATATTAATGAACGCACATCTTTATCATACTCTTAAAATATTTAGGAGTACTAAATTGTTAAAATATTACAATTAGATTTTTAGTTTATTCTCTAACTAATTTTAATTTGTAAAAGAATATTAATGCTAGATATTTGACAAATAGTTATCATCATTTTCACTCATAAAAATAAGAACTATAAGAAAAGCATTATTCAATAATTAACATCTTGAGAGGAATACCCAAAATCATTATCGCTTCAAAAAAATTTAATATAATAAGCAAATTTTAATAAAAATATGATATAAAATAACATGCTATAATATTTAAAAAATCGTTGGAAAACATGGTGATGTCATTTTGATTTATTATTTTCATACAAAATATTTGATTGAAATTTAATGTGCGTGTGCTTAATTTTGCATCAATCATTTGTCTTAGAAACTAGATGACAAAAAAAAAAGATACAATTTTAAAAAATTAAAGAAAATCCAATTAAACATGTAATTTTAAAATGTTTGTCTCTCCTAAATATATAACCCAACCAAATATATATTTTTCACTTAGCTACATTATATTATCATATAGTATAGTCATGAGATAGTCAATAAATTATCTCTTAGTTTTTAAATTTTTAATATCATTGGAGGTTGTACCCAGTATACAAGAGTCTCGCTTAGTGCAAGATTAATGAGATATTGATATCTCAATAATATTCCTTCAAAAATCAATAAAGATACTTGTATAATAAATCTCAAATCCAAGTCACATCCTTTGATAAAGATACTTGTCATCACATCAAGATTGACCTCTAATATATACATACAAAATAAGAACTTCTAAATTAATCATTATCCACTAGACACGACATTTAAATCTCACCAAGAGAGAGGTAGAAATGAGCATTAAAAGACTTGATGATCCCAATCCAAATATGTATATACTAAATGGATACATTCACAATCTATTTTAAATGAATTTTGTATCATATGAGTTGATCCAGTTTAGAATAATGAGTTGGACATTCCAATTACATTATAGACAAATATATATAATAAAGAGGGACTCAATGAAAAGATCGATCGACTAGACTAGGTTGGTAATGAATAATTTTAAATAGCCTTATGATATATATTTTTGGAACACATTATTTCATATGATTAACATGACCACTAATAAGTTATTACTTTCTATTTATCATCACATATGTAAAATATGTATTAGTTAGATATAAAGAATACATTCTATTATAATAATTTATATAAAAAATGCTTATATAGTATTCATTAGGATTCATTGTTCCTGGAAGTAGAGAGCACATTTATGATATATAGAATATGAAAGGCAATTTATAGCATCAAGTAATCTCCCAATAAATGATTTAATAATTTTACTCAATATTTACTATATTTTTTCATAGAAATATGTCACAATTTTCTATTTTTTTAAGTTTGTTGAGATGTTTTATGTGAAACTAATTGTATATGATGATAATGATCTAATTACTTGATATTATCAATTTGATATATCTAAACTAAAATCTACAAACCAAGTTTTAGACATTATTTAAAATATCCAAGATTTTTTTTAGTATTGAGATCAAATACTCAAGAATTATGACAATTCTTTCTCAAAGAAAATATATTTTATATATTTTATCTGATAAGATATATCATGATGTACACTATTGGCTTACTACTTGATCTAATATAGACTTATCTAGATAATTTGGTTTGTCAATTGACTCAACTACATATATAATAATCATAAAAAACTAAATTATCTAATAATAATTATGTCTGATATTACCTATGATGTCAGTATATTTAGTTATTTTTAAAATGTACATAAACATATTAATATGAATACAATACTTAAAATTTTGAGGTATATGAAAAAAAAAATCAAGAGATGTGATTATAATTAAAGATTATGACATTATTGGATAGAGACATATTCAGATTCTAGTTAGACTTCTACGATCACAAAGCAAAAAATTGACTTATGTTTTTATTTTTATTTTTTTGTAAATAACTTATGGAAAAATAAATGACAAATAATTATTTTAAGATCTAGTATATAAACAAAATACAAAGCTATGACATCAGCAACTTATAAACTTCAATGAACCAAATACTTCTTGAATGAGCTTTATCTTCTAGTTTAAAAATTGATGATATTTCACTATGACAGCCAGATAGTCAAACACATTGCAGCCAATTCAATATTCTATGAGCAGACAAAGTATATTAAGATTAATTATCATTTCATTCGAAATAAAATTCAGGATATTTTGATCACTACAACCTACATACCTATCAATGAGCTGAGTAAGAACAACTTAATGCAGGCTATTAGAGGACCATAATTTTTTTCCACTCTTCCAAGCTAACAATACGTGATATGTATGCATTAACTTGAGAAACATGTTCAATTTTTAGTTTAGTATTTTTATTTATTTGATTTTTATTGTTTGAAAATACCCGACTTGTGAGCTTCCCCAAACTATATGTGTGGGATTATATATATCCAAAATACTATATTTCATTTTTATTAAAATTATTTTTCTTTTTTTCAAAGATTCTCCACTCTCTCTCTCTCTACTCTATGCATATCCAAAATACTACTTATTTACACTTGATTAAATAAGTCATGAAAAAAATATGAATATAAAAATATTTTTACTGAGTATTTATCAATATAGAAAATATTCATAATATAATTTTTTTGATAGTTTGTTTGGTGTCAACATAAAAGAAGAAAAATATTTCAACATAATATTGATGTCAATAAAGATATATATATTAATGTAATATAACAAATGTGTTTTATATGTGGGATGTAAAGTAAATTTTTTACATCTATAAAATTATATTAATATTCAATGTTAAGTTGATATTTTCTTGTCATGTTTATAAATGAGCTGATAGGACAACTAAGAAAATAGATATATTTATATATGCTATATATAGTTAATATTTTCTTAATAATTGAAACTAGTAAAAATTTAAATTGAAAATTAGATAGGTAGCACATGTTTGAGAGCAAAAAATTTAAAAATAAAAGATTGAAAATAAAATATTTAAACCTGAAACTTTAATTTAAAATTGAAAAAATCAATTTCTTAAAATATAATTATTTTCGAAATTTATGATTTATAATTCAAAAGATAGACAATTTTTTTAAAAAAATATTAACTAAAAATAAACTAAAATGATTGCCCAAAATAAAGTATAATATAAAAATATATGTTAGATTAAAACAATAAATAATATTAAAAAAACAATTAATTACTCAATTTATGATTCATAATTCTTTACTTTTTATAAGAAAAAATATACATAGGATGGTTGTGATAGGTAAGTATTTGATAAGATGGATGTGTAACTTATTAATCTCTTCTAAGAGATACAAACTATAATAGAAAAAATAAATCTTTTTTGATAACTTATTAATCTCAAGTCTCAACACTATATCCCATCCCTAATATGAATAGAAAGAGTTGATCAATTAGATAAATTTCTTACCAAATAAAGTTTTTCAAACGACTGCAAATTATTTTTCCTCCATTACATCTGAACACATCATGAGAATCAGCTTATAAGACTATGAAATTTGCTTGTAAAATTTCTAATTGCATCATAAAAGACTACTAGACCACATACCTATCTTGTATGGAGCTGATGGGCTTTCTCTCGAGGCCTGAACACATTATATGGGTTGGTATCATTAACAGGGAGAGGAGCCTTCAAAATCAGCCACACCCCATGACACTCACCACTTAGCAAAAATGTCAATAAGATGAAAATAATTCAAAACACAAATATATAGCAAGCAGGCAATTGAATCTTTAAAAGCAACTATTGTGATTCATTAACCACTGAAACTATTATTGATGAGTAATGTCAAACATAGAGGCGTCAAAAGGACCATGTTTGCTGGAACAACCCATTATAGTATGGCATATATGTATCGTTATATGTTATTATACATATAGTATATATAGTTATAAATATTATATATAGTTAAACAAATAGGTATATATAGATATATTCTTACAAGTAACTATAAATAAATATACATATATGTATACAAAGTTCTAAACAAATTATTAGATTTACATATTTGTATACATATATGCATAAATAGTTACAAATATAGTTATATTTAATTATAAAAAGTTATAGTTATACAAATATTTAAATAAAGTTATATACATAGTGATAAACATTAATTCGTATGTTGTTATACATGTAATTCTAAATATAGTTACATGTGATTATGCATATAGTTACACATATAGTTAAACTTATATTTATACATGTAAGTATATATATTTTTGCATATAATTTTATATATTTATACATATAGTTATGTATGATATAGATAAAGTAAAATAAATTTTTATATAATAATATATAAAAATGTATATTAGATATATGTTGAAAATTATATATTTAAATATAGTTACGTATAAAGTTTTTATAGTTATACATATAGTAAGATACAATTATTTATAGTTATATGTTAATATACATATAGTACATGAAATTATAAATAATTATATATAGTTAAACATATAGTTATATATATATATATATATATATATTCATGCAAGTAGTTATATGTAGTTATACATAAATGTATACAAAGTTATAAAAAAATATATAGATTGACATATATGTATACATAGTTACAAATATAGTTATATTTACTTATATAAAGTTTTATATAGTTATACAAATATTTATATATAGTTATACACATAGAGTTAAACATAATGTTGTATGTTGTTATGCTTATAATTATAAATATAGTTACATGTGGGTATACATATAGTTACACGTATAGTTAAACTTATATTTATACATGTAGGTATATATATTTTTTCATATAATTTTATATATTTATACATATAGTTATGTATAGGTATAGATATAGTAAAATATATTTGTATAAATTAATATAAAAAATGTATATTAAATATATGTTGTTAATTATATATTTAAATATAGTTACGTATAATGTTTTTATAGTTATACATATAGTAAGATACAATTATTTATAGTTATATGTTATTATACATATAGTATATGTAGTTATAAAAAGTTATATATAGTTATATATATATATATATATTCATACAAGTAGTTATATGTAGGTATACATAAATGTATACAAAGTTATAAACAAATATATAGATTTACATATATGTATACATAGTTACAAGTATAGGTATATTTAATTATATAGAGTATTACATAGTAATACAAATATTTATATATAGTTATACACATGTAGTTAAACAAAATGTTGTATGTTGTTATAAATGTAATTATAAATATAGTTACATATGGTTATACATATAGTTACACATATAGTTATACTTATATTTATACATGTAGTTATATATTTTTTCATATAATTTTATATATGTATACATATAGTTATCTATAAATATAGATATGGTAAAATGCATTTTTCTATACCAATATATAACAATGTATATTAAATGTATGTTAATTATATTTTTTAATTTAGTTATGTACAATGTTTTTATAATTATACATGTAGTCAAAGACAAATATTTATAGTTATACGTTCTTATACCTATAGTATATATAGTTAAAAAAATAAAGTTATATATAGTTAAACATATAGTTATATATAGATATATTCATACAAGTAGTTATAAGTAGTTATACATAAATGTATACAGAGTTATAAACAAATATATAGATTTACATATATATATACATAGTTACAAATATAGTTATATTTAATCAAATAGTGTTACATAGTTATAAAAATAATTATATATAGTTATACACATATAGTTAAACATAATGTTGTATGTTATTATACATGTAATTATAAATATAGTTACATGTGATTATACATATAGTTACACATATAGTTATAATTATATTTATACATGTAGTTATATATATTTTTTCATGTAATTTTATATATTTATACATATAGTTATGTATAGGTATAGATATAGTAAAATATCTTTTTATATACTAATATATAAAAATGTATATTAAATATAAGTTGTTAATTATATAATTAAATATATTTATGCATAATATTTTTATAGTTATACATATAGTCAAAGACAATTATTTATAGTTATATGTTTTTATACCTTTGGGATCCAATGGCAAAAAGACACAAAATAGAAAACAAACAAGTTCGATTTACAAAATATCAGACCATAGTAAATGTAGTCTTGTATTTCAAGCGTGCAGTATATAAATATTAATAAAATTTGAATCCCCCTAAAAATAGATGATGTCATCCATATAACAGAACAAAACTCAGGCAAAATAGGCAAAGATTAGATCCACATCCAGATATGTCAACAAAGTTTCTCTCATGCTGCTAAAATACTTTATGACTTGCTGACAATGTTATTAGAAAGCCAATCAAGACCCTCATAGAGGCCCTCACCAAAGGTAGCACAAGTGCTATGAATGTACCAATGGCATTGGCAAATAGAGTGAAGTCCTAGCTTGTTAGTAATTTCAGCTGCATTCATTGCATTGGGAAGATCTTGCTTATTGTCAAACAGTAGCAAAACTACATCTCGAAGCTAATCCTCATTTAGCATCTTGAGCAACTCATCTCTTGCTTCAACAACTCGATCTCTATCATTGCTATCCACCACAAATATGAGACCTTGGGTATTTTGGAAGTAATGCCTCAAGAGAGGGCGAATCTTGTCTTGACCCCCAACATCCCACACAGTGGGATTGATGTTTTTGTATTCAACAGTCTCTACATTGAAGCCATTAGTTAGAATTGTGGTGACAATTTCACCAAGCTTCAACTTATACAGAATGGTTTCTTACCGGCATCATCAAGACCTACCATCAAAATTCTCATCTCCTTGTTGGCAAATAGCCTGTTGTATAGCTTTGTGAACGTCAACCTCATTTCTTCCACTAAATCTCAATCCCTTTGTCATATGTTAGTAAAGAGATCTTATGAGAGAGAAATAGAATCGATAAACCTCAAGAGATGATCACTAGAGAGGGAGGTCAACCTATATATGTTCTTATACTTATAGTATAAATAGTTAGAAATAGAGTTATATATAGTTAAACATATAGTTATATATAGATATATTCATACAAGTTGTTATAAGTAGTTATACATTAATGTATACAAAGTAATAAACAAATATATAGATTTATATATTTAATTACATACATAGTTACAAATATTTATAACTACATACATAGTTATATATATAGATTTATATATAGATTTAACTACATACATAGTTACAAATATAGTTATATTTAATTATATAGAGTATTAGATAATAATACAAATATTTATATATAGTTAGACACATATAGTTATAAATATGTATGTAGTTAAGAGATATAATTATATATAATTTTTTATTATTATACATATAGTAAAATACAATTATATATAGTTATATATTATTATACATATAGTATATTTTGTTAGAAATATAGTCATATATAATTATACATATAGTTATAAAATATTATATAGTTAAAAAAATTGTTATGTATAGTTATAAAAATAGTTTACATAATTATAAATATAGTTATAATTACTTATATATATATTGGCATATGATTATATTATTATACAAGTATTTAGATATAATATTTGTTTTTAAAATATTTTTATAAGTGTTACGTATATATAATTATATATATGTAACACTTATATATATATTATATAGTATATATATCACATTTATATAAATATTATAAATATTATATATTTATATAAAAATTAATATGTTATATAAATGTTTACAAAAAAGTATAAACATTTTATATGTTATATAATTGTTATATAAAAAATTATATAAATGGATAATTTTATGTAAATGTTGTATAGATATTTATAAGCATTAATACATATGTATAAATATTTATATATAACATTATATGTTTATATAAACATATCAATGTATATATATGATGTAATGCATTTATATATATTAAAGTATAGATATTTATATTTAAAGTCCTACGATTATATAAATGTATAAAAGTTTATATATAATGTTATCTATTTATAATATATTTGGAGACAACATAAATAAAACCCATAAACATTTAGTTCATTTTTTCTCAAGTTACAGAAGCAGAAGACATAAACCACAATTTTTTATCTTAAGTTACAGAAGCAGAAAACAATATGCAAACATTCAGTATTTGAAATCTATAAAACCCTAAAAAATTAAACAGTAAAAGAACAATGTTTACACTAACCATTTATTGTTTCATTAATGGTGTAGAGTCAAAATCATATAAGTGATATGAAAATAGAAGAAAAAAGAAAAAAATTATGTGGAAAATTAAAAAAAAAAATCAAAGTTGAATATTCTGTAAAAACCAAACTACGCCCATATGAACATGACCTGTGATGTCCTCGTAAAACTTTCGAACGGTTGTTGCCGCAGCCTATGGTAGCACAATTTGGATACGTGCTCGTCCTCTTTCCCTCACCTCCCTAGTCAACTTGAACCTTCCCTCACTGAATCTTGCTAGTCACAAAAGTGTGATCTCTCACATCTCACTTCCAACAAATACATTTAATCATTTGATTTATGTTTGTCAATAAAATTTTATTTAAACGTATATTGATTAGATTATATTTATGTTTGTAAATAATAAATAGTCTATTAGGTTGAAATTTTATCTAATTCAAAATGAATTGATTAAATTATTAGATTTATATTTTTTTATTGAACATTTTGAATTTTCTGTGGTTTTAATCATTAGATTACTTCAAAAAATTGAAATAAATTAATTTATTATATAATTAGTATTCAACATCATTAATTAAAAAAAAACATTAGCTTAAAAATACTGTCACATTATTCTAATATTTTATGCCATTAATCAAAAATACGTTAATGTTTGGAAATTTTTGTAATTCTAGCGCCCTATCCCAACGCCAAAATTTTGAAATTTGTTATTTTCTATTTAATCAAAAATACTAATATAAGATTAATTTTAAAATAACTTTCATTAATTCCATTTTTATAAATGTTATAAATAAATTATAAATTCCAATAATTTATATTTTAAAACATATATAGGCTTTTATGATATATATTTATAAAAATAATAGAAAAAAATGTTTATTAGAAAATTTTAAATAAAATGTTTGTTAGAAAATTTGTTGTTGGTTGCTCACGTAGTCCCGTTTTGCTTCTATTCTCTTTGTTGTTGAAAGATAGAAGAAATTTTAAGTGCTTAATGCCTTAGCGTTTTTTTTTCACAAAAACTATAAATACAAAAATTGGATGCAAATATATAGAAAAAAATGAGACAAAAATATAAAAGTAAACTAAAATTATAAAAAATAAATAATTTAAATAAAAAAAATGAAATAGATTTTTATTTAACCATAAATGATATTATTTCATAAATAAATAATATATATAATAAAGTATTTATATATATATATATATATATATATATATATATATATATATATATATATATATATATATATGTTATAATTATAAATTTTTAAGAATTCAATTTATTTATTCTTAATATAATATGAAATAATTATAAAAGCATAAAATTTGAATATTTTATTCAAAAAAAATTTTAATCTTTGATATGTTTATTTAATAACCACACATAGATATTTATTTTTTTAAATAATCAAGATTTATTTGATGAAATAAAAATTTTTATATAGTAATCTTTAAATATCATTTTATTATCTTTTAAATTTTATAAAAAATTTGATTTTTTTTAATTCAAAATTTTTAAATCTTTTAGTCATTATTTTTTAAAAAGATTCTTATAATCATAAAAATATTGTATGATTATAGGAATAATATAAATATTAACTTGTTTTTTTTGTTTAATTCATATATATTTATAAATTTTTATATTTAATCAAATAATTGTTAATTTTAGTTTTTTATTAGTAGTAATTTTTATTTATGTTTATTTTTTAATTAAAATATTTTCAAATTTATTATAATTAAATAATAAATTTTATAATGTTTTTTAATACAAATATTTAAATATCATAATTAAAAATATCAGAATAGTATCTTGTATAATTTATTTACTTAATTTATAATCAAAAAAAATAGTTATATTATTATTATTTAATAAAAATTTTTATTCGTATTTATATATTTATAAAATATTTTTTTATAATATACTATTTTTATATCTATACGAGAAGATAGTGTTTTTCAATGATCGCTCATCATTAGACCATGACATACCATTAACATAGAAAATTACATAAAATATAAAAATAAATATTGCTAAAAAAATTAAATTATTAAAAACTTGTGATGAAAATTATCACAAGCCTAAATAGCTAGGGAAAATTCCCTAGCTAAATGCATATATTTTGAGAAAATAAATATTTAAGGAATTATCACTTCCAATTATGTATAAAATTATAAAAAAATAAATTCAGATAATTATTTAGTGATAGATTATGTCTGAATCTAATTAGCTAGAGAAATTTCGTCATTAAATCTATCACTAAATACGTCACTAAATTCTTTGCTTTTCTTTGCATGGAATTTACGAAAATGTTAGTGATGAATTATGTTTGGATCTAATTAGCTAGGAAAATTCCATTACTAAATCTGTTACTAAATTCTCCGCTTTTCTTTGGGCGGAATTTATGAAAATATTAGTGATAGATTATGTCTGGATCTAATTAGCTAGAGAAATTCTATCGTTAAATCCATCATTAACTCTGTCACTAAAGTGCTCACTTTTCTTTGTGTTAAATTTACGAAAATACTAATGACGGATTATGTCTGGATCTAAATAGCTAGGAAAATTCCATCGCTAAATCCGTCGTTAAATTTCCTGCTTTTCATTGGGTGGAAATTTACGAAAAATATAGAATCAGTAATTTTTCAATCGACCAATTCCATCACTAATCCATCGCAAATTTTTATTTCTATGTAAAATTAGAAATCCCTTCATATTCCCTAGCTAATCCATCGAAATTTAGTTACGAATTGATCCTAGCTAAATTTCCTAGCTAAATTAATATTTTTTTTGTAGTAGAGATTCTTATGCTTCATTTCTTATTGTGGAAGTTATCATAGTAGAGCACATCCCACAGGACCGAGATGAGCTAAGCTTGTAACCTATTCTGATGTGCACATCCCACAGGACCGGGATGTGTTGAGCTGAGGTTTCTCCATTCTAGAAATTTGTACAACAAATATGATAATATAAAAGTAATATATGTTAATATATATGATAATATAAAAGTTGTTTAACTATTATCTTTAACTTTCCTAATTATAGGGAATGCTATTTCATCTAATGTGAGAATGCCTCTAAATTTATTCGGAATATTATGAGCTTCAAAGTCTAGATTTCTTAATTTCTTTCCATCTTTAGCTAACTTATCAGCAGCTTGATTTCATTCTCTAAAAATATGTTTTATATTGTCATTTTATTCCATTACTAGTTGATTAATTTCTTCTATCTCATTTATATATTTCAATTGCAATTTTTGTTCTTTAATTATACCTACTAAGGTTAATGAGTCCACTTGAATTTGTATATTTTTTAAGTTTTTAGTTTTGCACAATTTTAGACCTAAAAGGAGAGCAAGAATTTCTGCTTGTAGGGGAGTGCTTGCTGTCAATTTTCTAGTGTATGCCCATAGCACCTTGCCTTCGGAGACTTTCAGTATTCCACCACCTCCAACTATACCCATTTCTCTTTTAAAACTTCCGTCTGTATTAAGTGTCTGCTAGTATTTTGAGGGTTAGTTCAAGTGAATGTTTGTAAACTTTAAGGTTTACGTTTTAAGATTCTTAATTGCTATCTATCTATATAGTCTTTGTTTTCTATATATGCAATATTTTATAATGAGAAAACTTCAGATACAATAATTATTTCTTTTTTAATATTTCTCTTTGTCTTCTATTTTCATTTCTATATTCTTGTACCAGCTTTTGTTTCTTGCTTTCCATATACATCATACTATTAGAGGTGGAATGGTATTTTGGAGCCATCTTTGTGAAAATTTTTCTTTAGGCCCCTTCATCCATTTTAGAATTCCACTTTTAAGGGTTTGATTTTTACATTTCAAGCCCATTTCTTCTCAAATTTTTCTCATATCTTTGAAGCTAATTTTCCCTGTGAAAATAGATGATCTGAGGATTCTATATTTATTTTGCAACATTCACATCTAGAAGCTAAATTTATGCCTTTTTTATAAAAATGTCTAATGGAATAAAGTTAGTGTTTTCCATGAGAATAGGCGAATTTTAAATGAATTATTAGTATTCCAATACCATTTACACACATCTTTGTGGAGGTTTTCTATTCCTAACTAGAGTTTTAACTGATTTTAGAGAGAATATGCCTTTCTCATTTAATTTCCATTTCCAGTCGAATTTAGTTAATACTAAGTGCTTATCTACTAGTTCTTTTTTGTTTTAGTGTTTGTTTCCATAATTGAGAATCATTACTTAACTTTTTTATCTTATTTGTGACATTATTAACCAAGTATTTAAATCTCATATAACTTTCCCAGAGATTGTTATTTTCTCTTATCCTCCACTATCTCTTGCAAGTCCATCCTTCTGCTAAATGTTCAAAACTAGAGAAACCAAGCCCCACCTTTTTTTTGGGAAGAGAATAGATCCTCCCATTTCATTCAGTGTAGTTTATGTTTATTTTCCTTTTTGCCACAGAAAAAATTAGTTAATTATTTTTCTATTTTTTTTATAAAGTATTTAGGCGGCTGCATAATCATAAGATTGTGGATAAGTAGACTTTGTAGTACGTGTGTGAAGAGGGTAACCTTCCCACTCATGTTCAGAGATTCAACCTTCCATCCCACTATCTTATACTTAAGCTTATCTAAGAGGAAGTCTACGTGTTCAGATTTTAAACTACCTTCATATAATGGACAACCAAGATACAAGATAACTATTTTCTCAAAAAAGAATCCTATTTTTCTTTTATTTTGTGAATGAGATTTAGAGGTGCATTCTTTGAAATTTTAAGTTGATATTTAATTCTATTTATTTTTAAGCTCGTTTGTTCTTCCATTGTTTGAAAGATTTCAATTAAGTTCTTTATTGATTTCTTATTCCCATTTGTGAATAATATAATGTCATCTGCATATGCTAAATAACTTATCTGTGGAGAATTTTTATGTTGCCTAAAAGGAAGGATATCTTTTCTACACATTTTGCTTTTTAGATATCCAATAAATAATTCCAGATATATGTTAGAGAGTGCTATAAATAAGGGATGTCATTGTCTTAACCATCGAGTAGGTTTAAACTTTTTTCCTTTATTAGCATTTATGATAATCATAAATCACGTGATCAAAATGCATGTAAAAATTAGATCTATCCATGCTTCTGCAAAACCCATTTGCCTCATGGTAAAGCATAAGACTTTCCAGTCTACTTTATCAAAGGCTTTCAATAGGTCTAGTTTAAATATAACATTATGACTTCTAGTTTTGTATGGTAAGCCTTACATTAGTTCCTTAGCTAGGCATATGTTTTCCATAATTAGTTTTTTTTTTCATAAAACCTGATTGTTAATTTTATATGATTTTGGGAAGAACAAGTACTACTCTATTTTGTAGAAGTTTCGTAAGAATTTTATAAATTGAATTACATTAACTAATGGGTCGATAATATTCTCCCCCTAGGAGGGTTTTCTTTTTAGGAATAAGAACAATATAGGTTAGCACCAACCTTTTGTTAATCTCTATGCCATAGAAGAACCAATGAATGGCCTGAATAATATCTACTTTAATGATATTCCAACATGCTTGAAAAAGCTTGTTATTCCATCCATCTGGACCAGCTGCACTATTATTGTCCATGCTATAGATAGTTTTTTTGATTTCTTCCTCCTCTGGAAATTTCATTAACTTTTTATTATCTTCATCATTAATTAAGTTAATGTTCTATAAAAGATTTTGTTCTTTAATTACGCTTTCATCACATAATAGTTTTTTATATATATCTTATAGCAAGTCTTTAATTTCTTCTTTATTTTCTAATCATATTCCATCGTTATTTTTTATTCCTATAATTTTATGTTTTTGATTCTTTATTTTTGATGCCATCTAAAAGAATTTAGAATTTAGGTCTCCTTCTTTTATCCATTTTACTTTTGCTTTTTGTTTCCAGAAAATTTCTTCCATGTGTAATTTTAGTTTAAGTTCACTTTGTTCTTTATTAAGGGCACAGAGATTGTACGTACTCTGATCTTTCTCATATGACTCTTCTAATTCATTGATTTTTTGTTCTATTTCTATGAAAGATTTATTTATATTGCCAAACTTATTTTTTTTCAACTTTATTAGACATTTCCTTAATCTATTAAGTTTTGCCATGAAAATCTGGTTTGTGTTGCCACTTACTGGTAGCGACAAAGATTCTTTCATGGTGTCTTTGAAGTCTTCATGCAGACACCATATATTCGGGAAGTTGAAGGATATGTTTTTGGGATCTATTTTAATAAAATTAATAAGTTGTGGCTTATGATCTAAACATGTGCTGTTAAAGTGTTTGACTCTTATATTTCCAAAAAAGTCAATCCATTTGGCATTAAAAAAAATTTCATCTAGTCTTGACCATATAGCTCATATTTTTTTTGTGATTATTCATCCGGGTGTAGATTAAGCCTAAAGATTTTGCCTCCCGTAGGTTGCACTTGGAGATAGTTATATTAAAGTGTTCACTCACCTATGAATTCTCAGTTATCCCCCCCTTTTTTTGCTAATGCAGTTTTGATCGTGTTAAAGTCGCCTCCGATTACCCATGGAGTTTTTTTTACTGAAATCTCCTCCATGATTTTCCAAAGCTCCTTTCTTTATTTCTTTAGAATTATTAGCATACACTACTGAAATTATACCTTCTATGCCTTTATTTATACTAAGATTAATTATTTGATCATATTATTCAGTGTTAGTAATATCTATGAATTTTTTTCACATGACCCATATTCTACTCACTTTATTAGAGAAAGCTTTACTAAATCCTAGTTTGTTCTTAACATTTTCTAATTGACTTATATCACCCATTAGCTCTTCTAACATTAGGAGAGAAATGTTATAGAGTTTTATTAATTTCTTTACTCTATTTAAGGATGGGGTGTTGGCTATTCCTCTAATGTTCCATAATAAGTAACTAAAGATTACTCTAGGATTTTAATTGTACTCTTGTTTTGCACTTTAATTCATGTGTTAAATTTAAATATTAGTTACTGTTTCTAGTTTTTTTACTATGTTAGGTTCTTGTGGTTCTTTATCTTTAAACATTTTATTCATTTGTAGGCTTATAATATTTAAGTCCTCTATAGCCTTTTCTCTATTGTAGGTTGTCACTCTATTTTTCACTATATCAATATCATCTTTAGAGTAGCCCATGTTTCTAATTTTTATTTCTGTTTGAATGTTATTACAAGATTTAATGGATTCATAATCTGAAACCATTTCTGAGGCAGAAAACCTGTCCTCTATATTTTTTATTTGCTTTATCTTTTGCTTTCTAGTTCTAATCACTATCTATTTTATTTTGTCATTTATTAATCTTATTTTTACCTTTTCCAAAGCCTCAGCATCTTGTACATGTGGGTGTACATGATCTATGTTTGTTTTTTACATCAGAATCATTAAGAACAGGGGCTTCTGGACTAACCATTTGTCTTTCTAAATCATTAAAGTCAACTTGATTTTTCATTTTCTTTCCTTTCTGACCCTTTTCTTACATGCATTACAGTAACTAGGAAAAGATTCTAGATCCATAGGTTGTCAGAAGCCTACTTCCTCATTCTGACCAATACATAACTGATTCAGGATAGGGAACTAAAGGTTTACTTCAATACAAACTCTGGCCACACTACGGCTCGAGAGATTGGCGGTGGCTCGATCCATAAATAAAGGCTTACCATTGAGATTAGAGATGGAGTAAAGTGCAGTTTTGTTAAATAAATGAATGGGGAAGAGGGGGAAAGGAACCACACCAGCAAAAGATGATTTTCTTTCTTAATGTTAAAATTCGGTGCCCATTAGAATATTCGCATTGGATAACCCAAGATGTTCTAGGGTTCCCTAATCCACGGACACAAAAAGTCCACCTCTTTGAATAGCTGAATTAAAACATGTTTACCATCAATTACACCAAGCTTAATCAAACCTTTGAGTTTTAAAGAAGAGTAACTCTTTTATGTATTCCATTCATGGTCACCCATGGGATAATTTCCCAATGAGAGAGTGTTTATGAAGAGCAGAAAAGTTATCAACTTCTTCGGGGTGGGGGAAAAAATTTATTCTTCTTAGGTGGTGTGGTTAATTTATAAATATTAGAAAAGGATTTATTATAAGAAATATAATAACTTACAACCATTATCCAGCTTGAATACACCACTTTCTTTCACAATCGAAGCTTTTTCTCTCTAGAATATCAACTTTCTCTCTCTAGAACTTAGAGCTGCGGGAAAAAATTTCTTCTTATTCTTCTTTTTTCTTCACTTCTTATCTTTTTATTCTTCTTATTCTTATTATTCTTTAAATTATTATTATTATTTTTATTATTATTATTATTATTATTATTCTTTTTCATGTAATTCTAATCATTTTTTCTTATTCTTCTTATTCATATATTCATATCCTTTTTATTGTTCTTATTGTAATTATTCTTCTTGTTCATCTTATTTTTCATTTTCTTTTTTATTATTCTTATTATTCTTATTCTTTTTATTGTTCTTATTCTTTTTATTATTCATATTTTTATTATTTTTCTTATTTTTCTTATTCTTCTTTTTCATGTTATTCTTATTATTCTTCTTATTTTTCTAATTTTTATTATTCTTCTAATTCTTATTATTCTTATTATTCTTCTTTTTCATGTTATTCTTGTTATTCTTCTTATTTTTTTATTCTTCTTATTCTTCTTATTCTTCTTATTCTTCTAATTCTTTTAATTCTTCTAATTCTCTTTATTCTTATTATTCTTATTATTCTTTTTTATTCGTCTTATACTTTTTATTCTTTTTATTATTGTTATTCTTTATTATTCTTCTTATTCTTCTTATATTTGTTATCCATCTTATTCTTCTTTTTCATGTTATTCTTGTAATTCTTGTTATTCTTCTTATACTTCTTAATCTTTTTATTAATTTATACTTTTAATTCTTCTTATTCTTATTATTCTTCATATTCTTATTATTCTAATTATTATTATTATTCTTATTCTTCTTATTCTACTTATTCTTCATATACTTCACATTCTTCTTACTATTGTTATTATTATTATTCTTCTTATTTATATTTTCTTCTTATTCAGCTCATTCTTCCAATTCTTCTTATTATTATTTTTCTATTTATTCTTATTATTCTACCTTATTCTTCTTATTTTTTTTTCTTTTTTATTATTTTATACTTCTTATTCTTTTTATTCTTCTTTTTCTTCTTTTTCTTCTTTTTCTTCTTATTCATCTTATTCATCTTATTCTTCTTATTCTTCTTATTTTACTTATTCTTCTTATTTTACTTATTCTTCTTATTCTACTTATTCATATTATTATTATTATTATTATTCTTCTTATTATTCTTATTATTTTTCTTATTCTTATTCTTCTTATTATTCTTAGTCTTCTTATTCTTTGATTCATCTTATTCTTCTTTTGTTCTTATTATTCATATTTTTTTATTCTTCTTAGTCCTATTATTTTTTTTATTCTTCTTATTATTCTTATTTTTCTTATTATTCTTATTCTTCCTTTTCATGTTATTCTTTTCTTCTATATCTTCTTTGACTTTTTATTTTTCCAAATCTGCTTATTCTTCTTATTATTCTTATTCATCTTATTCTTGTTATTCTTCTTATTCTTCTTATTCTACTTATTCTTGTTATTTTTTTATTCTTCTTATTAATCTTATTAATCTTTTTCTTTTTATTTTTCTTATTAATTTTATTCTTCTTATTTTTCTTTTTCTTCTTATTCTTTTAATTCTTCTAATTCTTCTAATTCTTTCAATTCTCCTAATTCTTCTAATTTTTCTAATTTTCTAATTATTATATTTTTTCAAATTCTTCTTATTTTACTATTTCTTCTAATTCTTCTTATTCTTTTTATTCTTCTTATTTGTAGTATTCTTTTTTATTATTTTTATTATTCTTATTTTTTTTATTGTAATTATTCTTCTTATTATTCTTATTTTTCTTATTCTTTTAATTCTTCTTTTATATGTTATTCTTGTTATTCTTCTTATTTATTATTCATCTTAATCATCTTATTATACTAATTGTTCTTATTCTTATTATTCTTATTATTCTTTTTATTTTTCTTATAGTTCTTATTCTTCTTATTCTTTTAATTCTTCTTATTCTTCTTATTCTTCTTATTCTTCTTATTCTTTTAATTCTTTTAATTCTTATAATTCTTCTAATTCTTATAATTCACATTATTCTTATTATTCTTCTTATTCTTTTTATTCTTCATATTCTTCTTTTTATTGTTATTCTTCTTATTCTTTTATTCTTCTTATTTTTCTTATTCTTATTCTTTTTATTCTTCTCATTATTCTTATTCTTCTTATATTTATTATTCATCTTATTCTTCTTTTATTTGTTATTCTTGTAATACTTGTTATTCTTCTTATACTTCTTAATCTTTTTATTCTTTTTATTCTTTTTATTCTTTTTATTCTTTTATTCTTTTTATTCTTTTTATTCTTTCTATTCTTTTTATTCTTTTTATTCTTTTTATACTTTTAAATCTTCGTATACTACTTATTCTTATTATACATCTTTTCTTATTCTTCTTCTTCTTCTTTATATTTTTATAATTCTTCTTATTTTTCTTATTCTTCTTATTTTCGTTATTATTCATATTCTTCTTACTATTCTTATTATTATTCTTTTTCTTGTTTATCTTATTCTTCTTATTCTTCTTATACAGCTTATTTTTCTAATTCTTCTTATTCTTATTATTCTTTTTTATTCTTATTATTCATCTTATTTTTATTATTCTTTTTTATTATTATTATTATTATTATTTATATTATTTTTATTATTTATATTCTTCTTATTCTTTTTTATTCTTCTTATTCTTTTTTATTCTTCTTATTCTTTTTATTTTTTTATTCTTCTTTTCTTCTATATCTTATTTGACTTTTTAGTTTTCCAAATCTGTTTATTCTTCTTATACTTCTTATTCTTCTTATTCATCTTATTCTTCTTATTCTTCTTTTTTTTTTTAGAAAATTTGTTTTATTATAATCAAAGCCCTCTCTTTTGGCATAGGAATACCATTTTTACAAACTATACTCTACCCTTTCTCATTTTACACCCATCCTTTAATCTACAAACAAAATAAAACAAAATCAAAATAAGCTTACAATGCATTTTTGGTATTTGCTCTTTATTAAATTTGCTGGAGATAGCTGTTTGCGTGGAGTTATTCCAGTGGTTGTATCATCCTGTCTTCTATTCTGGATGTAGCCATTCGTGTCATGTATGCTTAAAGTATAAACTTTTAAGCTTCGATTTGAGACTGGAAGGATATCTTTTCAAATCTTATATGCTGTCCATCTTGGCAGCTTTAGTTCACTAGCCCAAGAAAGCTCTAAAAACCAAATATAATACATACTTATTCAGGGCATACAGACCCTTTTTACATACTCAACAGAGAGCTTCAACAATTCTGATCTTTAGGTATTTCCAGACTTTAAATCTGCCAAAAAAGAGATTTCTACAGTTTCCAAGTTATTTCTTACCCTCTTGAATAAAACATTTTGATCGCATGAGTGTCTCATTGCTTTCTCCTTTTTACCAGCTTCCATACTCTACCAGCCTTTCCTTAATGTGTTCTCCTTTAGAGGACGGATTTTTTTTAACAGTCACTTTCAAAACCTATCAAACAGAAAACACGCACAAAACAAACAAACATAAGTATAAACATCTAGCAGCCATCTTTTTATCAGCTCTATTATTGCCATCTTCCACCTTGCGTCTGTTTAACAAAGAGAAAAACAAAGAAAAAACAAGAAAAACATAGTCCTATTCGCGCAATCGACTTATGCACATTCCTTCTTCCATGTCCATTACTGCTGTTGCTTTCTTCTTGCTGTACCTGGATCTGTTAGACTACAAAACACACACTAGTACAATACTTATAGCCACATATATCTAAACCCTTTAGTCCACCCCACAGGACCAGGGTGGATACCCAGGTTAAGGCTATACTTTAATTGTTCGAATATATGGATATTCCATCTTATCCATTCTTATTATACCCTTGTATCTATCAGAGATCGAATCCTTTATATATTCACCATGTTTATTATTTTTCCCTTCTTTAGCTAGTTTATCTGCTAAAGCATTTGCTTCCCTGTATATATGTTTGATAAAAGCGTTTAACGATAATGCTAGATGGTCGATCTCTTCTAATTCATCTTCGTATTTCCATAAAGTCTTTTTTTTTATTTATCATATCTACCACAGTTTTAGAGTCCGACTGAATGTCTATATTTCTTAGTCCTCTAGAGAGACATGCCCTCAAACCATCTCTTAATGCTAAGATTTCTACATGAAGTGCAGAAGAGGCTTTGTAACTCCTTGAAAAGGCTAAAATGAGGTGACCTCTAGAATTTCTAATCACTCCTCCTCCTCATGCTAAGCCTATATTTTTATCAAAGCTACCATCGGTATTTAAAGAGAGCCTATCTAATGGTGGTTTTTCTTAACTCCTATAATTTTTTGTGATCTTTTCTTAGTAACCGTAAGATTCCAAAAATTTAAAATATCATTATTTAGAAAATTAGTCTGGACTGTTATCGGGCAAGCTTCTGAAGTACTTATTAATTCTCTCTTTATCGCTTTCCAGATGTCTTCCACTGACATTCTCTTACCTTCATATCTACTATTATTCCTGGCCTTCCATATACACCAAATAGCAATATGAGGTATATTATTTTTAACCTATTTTTGTAATGAGTTTCTCGTGTACGCTATATACCATTTTTGAAGTCTATTTCTAAGAGGGATGCATTCGTGCTTTATACCCATTTCTAATTCTAATCTTTTCCAAATTTCTAAAGCTATCTTTCCTTGTGAAAATAAATGATCTATCGATTCAATTTCTTGAAAATAGCATTCACACTTAGAGGGAAGTTGAGTACCTTTCTTTTTTATATTTACATCTATTGGAATAATATTAAAGAGAACTTTTCATGTGTTAGTTTTAATTTTTTGAGAGTTATCATTATTCCAGGTCCATTTAAATAGTGAAAGCTCTTCCTTTCTACTTCTCACTTTATCTTTGATGGTTTTGATAGAGAATTTTCCATCTACACTCAATGTCCATTTCTAGCCACTTTTAGTGAGCTTAGAATATTTTTCTACTATCTCCCTTTGTTTAAGCATTTGCATCCACACTTGTGAAGCTCTACTCTTTTTTATTTCTGTGTTCGTATCCCCATCTTTGCAATATTTGACCCTTATAAATTCTGCTCATAAACTATTATTTTCTTTAAGCCTCCACCATCTTTTACAAGCCCAAGCTTTGGCGAGATCATTCAAATCTATAAAACCCAGCCCTGCTTCCTATTTTGGAAAATAGAGATCTTTCCATTTTTTCCAGTGAAGCTTACTTTTACCTTTATATGTCCCCCACAGAAAACAAGCCATTTCTTTTTCAATTCTTTTTTTATCAAGGGCTAGTAATTGAGTGATCATTAGGTTTTGCATGACTACGCTTTGAAGTACATGTGTGATTAAGGTTATCCTGCCGCTTATAGATAGCATTTCAACCTTCCATCCAGCAATTTTATTTTTGATCTTTTCGAGTAAGAATTCAAAGTATTCTAACTTAACTTTTCCTACATATAAAGGGCATCTCAGATATTGAATTACTCCTTTTTTCTACGAGAAACCTGTTATACTCTGTACTATATGTCCTAAACTCATAGGAGCTTTTTTAGCTATCATAAAATGACACTTTTTGCTGTTTATTTTTTGACCAGTTTCTTCCTCCATTACTCTCAAAAAATTCATCAGGTTTTGAAGGGATCTAGCACTACCATTAGTAAAGATTACCACATCATCTGCATATGCAAGACAACTCATCAGGGGAGTACCTTTCGATTGGCTGAAGGCGCATATTTCACCTCTGCAAATTTTGTCTTTGAGATTGACAATAAAGAGCTCTAAATAAATATTAAAGAGTGAGGGAGAAAGAGGGTCACCTTGTCTTAGTCCTCTAAGTGGCTTGATATCTCTTCCTAGCTCCCTGTTTACTAGAATTTTAATCCATGAGCTTGATATACATCTGTATATCAAGTCTATTTAGGTCTCCGAGAAACCCATCTTTCACATGGTGAAACACAGGACATTCCATTCTACTTTATCGAAAGCTTTAGATAAGTCTAATTTTATTAATACATTATGTCCTCTAACTTTTTTGCTTATATCTTTAATCATTTCTTTAGCTAAGCAAATATTTTCCATTATAAGTCTATTTTTCATGAAGCCTGATTACTCTTTCGAAATAATTTTAAGAAGGACAGAAGTTAATATGTTTTGCAATAATTTAGACAGAATCTTATAAATAGAATTACATAGACTTATAGGTCTGAAATCATCTGCCTTTTGAGGATTGTCTGTCTTGGGAATTAGCACCGTATATGTGCTACTCCATTTCTTGCATATTTATGCTCCATTAAAAATCCAATAAATGGCATAGAGAATATCCGATTTTATGATAATCCAGCATTTTTGGTAGAACTCATTATTTCATCCGTCTGGGCCCGGGACACTATTTGGGTCCAGGCTGAAAACAACCATTTTAAGCTCTTTTTCATCTAGGAATTTAATAAGGGCATCATTCTCTTCTCTGGTAATGTTACAGTCTATTTTATGTATAAGTTCAAAACCTCTCAAGGATGTATCCCCTATAAATTGATTTTTAAAGTATTCATCAAAATGCTTTTTAATTTCTGTGTTATCATCTATCCAAGTATTATTACAATTTTTTATACCTTTTATTCTTTGTTTCTGTATTCTTATTTTAGCTGCTCTTTGAAAAAAAATTGTGTTTTTATCTCCTTCTTTTAGCCATTTTATCTTAGCTTTTTGTTTCCAAAAAATTTCCTTCAAGAGGAGTTTTAATTTTAGTTCAGCTTGGGATTTACTAAGTGCTTCTCTACTCTCTTTATCTTGTAATATTTCATGCTCTATCTCTAATTTTTCAGCTTTTTTTTCTGCTTCTATTATATTTTTGTTTATATTACCAAATATATCTTTATTCCATATCTTTAGATGTTTTTTTAATCTATTTAGTTTCATATTCCAGACTTGTGCCGGATTACCTGAGACTTCCAGAGACCAAGACTCTTTAACCATATTTATGAATGTATGATGCAAGCACCAAGCATTCTGAAATTTAAAAGGTTTACTCAAGAATTTGGTCTGCTCTAAGGTAATTAACAATGGATTGTGATCCGAGCATGTTCTATTTAAATGTCTCACAGCCATAGATCCATAACTTTCTAACCATTTCACATTGTATAAAGCTCTATCTAGTCTTGCCCATATAGTGGCTTTGTTTTTCTTATTATTGCACCAGGTATATTGTGGGCCTAAAAAGTTAGCTTCCATCAAATTGGCCATTGATATAGCCTCATTAAAGTGTGAAATGGCACTAGTGCTGGGGGAATTACCACCTTTTTTCTCACTGGTCTTTCTTATTATGTTAAAATCACCTCCTATTATCCATGGTTTGCTCAAACTTGATATTTTAGCCATACTATTCCAAAGCTCCTTTATACCTTCTTTAGTATATTTAGCATAGACTACCGAGATTACTTCATCTCAGGCATTATCTAGACTAAAATTGATTATTTGATCCATCTCCTCCAATATATTTATATTAAATTTATTTTTCAAGAATACCCAAATTTTACTATTTTATTAGAAAATGCATTCTCAAAGCCCAGGACTCCTTTGTAATGATCTATTTGAACCTTATTCACCATAGGTTCAGCAAGCATTATAAGAGAAGAATTATATAATTTTATCATTTTTTTAATTCTTTTTATTGTGGAAGGGTTTGCAATACCCCTAACATTCCAGTAAAAAGAATTTAAACATTATGGTTAGTTTTAATCTGAGATCTAGTGATGCACTTTGAATCATGTGTTCTATTTAGGATGCACTTTGCAATACCAAACTCCTTTCAACCAGATTCTATGGAAGTCCTCTTCTGTAAAGAACTGCATGAGGATGTGCTTCGCATCAAAGACTCCTATTTTTATCAGGCCTTTGAGCTTCAAGGAAGCATAGAATGCCCTTATATCTTCAACGCGAGGACGCCCGTGTGAGAATTTGCCCACCAGTGTATATTTGTGAGCTTTAGTGAGGGAAGCCATGTCTGTTGGGGAAAACTCTATTGAGGGTTCCCCGTTTTTTTTCCCGAAAACTTTCGAAGAAGATGATGAATGAAGCGCGGTCTTTATAAAATGTTGAGAAAATGATTTCCTATTCATTAAGAAATCTGCTTGCTCCATTTTTGCTTGATAATAGCTACTTCTTCACTGAAAATTGCTGTTTCTCTCTCTAAAAATTGTGTTTCTCTCTCTAGAGCTTGAGAGAGCAATTCAAAGAAGAACCTCTTCTTCTTATTCTTCTATTCTTCTTATTCTTCTTATTCATCTTATTCATCTTATTCATTCTATTCATTTTATTCTTCTTATTCTTCTTATTCTTCTTATTCTACTTATTTTTGTTATTTTTTTATTCTTCTTATTAATCTTATTAATCTTATTCTTTTTATTTTTCTTATTAATTTTATTCTTCTTTTATTTCTTTTTCTTCTTATTCTACTAATTCTTCTAATTCTTTTATTTCTTCTAATTCTCCTAATTCTCCTAATTCTTCTAATTCTCCTAATTCTTCTAATTCTCCTAATTCTTCTAATTCTTCTAATGCTTCTAATTCTTCTTATCAATTTTATTTTTCTTATTCCTATTATTCTTCTAATTCTTCTTATTTTTCTTATTTTTAGTATTCTTTTTTATTATTTTATTATTTTATTATTTTTATTATTTTTATTATTTTTATTATTATTATTCTTTTTATTGTTATTATTCTTCTTATCATTCTTCTTTTTCTTATTCTTGTTATTCTTTTTTTTCATGTTATTCTTGTTATTCTTCTTATTTTTTTATTCATCTTATTCATCTTATTCTTATTATTCTTATAATTTTTCTTATTCTTCTTATTCTTCTTATTCTTCTTTATCTTCTTATTCTTCTTATTCTTCTTATTTTTCTAATTCTTCTAATTCTTCATATTCTTCTTATTCTTCTTATTCTTCGTATTCTTCATATTCTTCTTATTCTTCTTATTCTTCTTCTTCTTCATATACTTTTATTCCTGTTATTCTTCTTATTTTTTTATTCTTGCAATTCTTCTTAATTATTCTTATTCTTCTTATTTTTCTTATTCTTTATATTCTTCTTATTCTTCTATTTCTTCTTACTCATCTTTTCTTCTTTCTCTTTTTCTTATTTTCTTATTCTTCTTATATTTTTATTCTTCTTGTTTTCTTATTCTTCTTGTTTTTCTTATTCTTCTTATTTTTATTCTTCTTATCCTTCTTTTTCTTTTATTCTTTTTATTCTTCTTATTAATCTTATTCTTTTTATTCTTATTATTTTTCTTATTAATCTTATTCTTATTATTATTTTTTTCTTCTAATTCTTCTAATTCACTAATTCTTCATATTATTCTTATTATTCTTATTCTTTTTATTCTTTTTATTCTTCTTATTTCTTTTATTCTTTTTTTAAAGGTTTGTTTTATTATTATAATAACCCTCTCTTTTTATGAAGGAATACCATTTTTACAAACTTCATACTACCCTTTACCCTTTTACACTCCTTACTTAAAATTACAATATATTAAAAAGACAATAGCAATCTAGAGTTTCTTTCATTATTCAGCAATCTATATTGGCCTTCTGAACTACCTTTTTATTTTGTATCAGAACCTTCTGATAGACCATATTCTGAAACTGATGTCCTGCTTGTGTAGCTTTATAACCACTTACTATTTTTCTATCTCCACTCATCTTTTTGTTGTTGTCCTCCTAGCTCCCTATTTCTCATATTCCTACTAGTCCGCCCCTTTACTTCTACTGGGATGTTTTGTTCCGAGACTCATCATGACATTCCTCAGATCTTACAAACCTTACTAACCCCTAATCACAGACACTACACTTACAAACATTACCTACTCTTGAATACCTATTCTACCCTAAATGGCTGAAACTGCTTTAACTTTTATCCAGCCATAACAAACATTAATGACTCCTTAACAACATTGAAAATAAGTACATACTCTTACACAACAGCATCTGACTGTGTTACCATCAACACAGTCAACTTGACACACTTTATTGCACCAATAACCATAACAGACACATTCACACACAAAGTAATAGCCCCATCTCTACATTCACCACTTTATCATCTGCCTTAGTTGGTCTGTACCTAAACCAATAAGACAGCAAACCACAAAAACACAATCAAACAAAACATGTCCTCCATATCTGGTCTAGCCCCTTTCTTTTCTTAATCACTCCTCAGGATCGGGGTGATTATGGACTTTCATTGTGGATGCTTTCGGTTTAGATCTTTGGCTCATTCTAACCCTTTTGAAACTGCATTTTGTATTATTCTATCACCTGCACAACAACAACAACAACAACAACAAATAATCCATTCCACAAAATATATAGACTACAAATCTTCTTACAGTCCCATGCCCCCTCTCTATGAAGCTTGCCCTACTTTCTGCTATCAACTAATGGAACTGAAACTGTAGTCCATGCCCCTTATATAAACAGATTTTGTGTTTGCGATCCCTGCTTGTACTGTTTAATCTAGCCCATTTCATCTTGCATCTTTGTGATATTCTTGTAGAACTATCATGGCAATAACAAGTATAAATTAAATTTACCCTACCTTGACTTCCTTAGCCCGATATCCTGCAATATCATCTGGAAGTCTGTATCTATCCGACAAGAATAAAATTTTGTCATCTTACTACATTAGACATCCCTTGTAACTAAATTTTTACTTGACATTCTTTTACATTTCTCCTTTCTTTATTCTAATATGTGGAAAGGTCATACTGTCTAATTTGATAATGCCTTTATAACTTACTAGAATCTCATTATTCATAAAAATTTGTTTATCTTTTTTTATCCCTTATCTAGCTAATTTTTTTGTCAACTTGTTCACTTCCTTATATATATGTCTAATGTCTCCTTTTTGAGATCTCATTTGATTAGCTGTCTTCTAGCTCCTCCTCATATCACCACCTCTTAATTTTTTTTGGTTTAAGAGATTTACTACTATTTTTGAATCTACTTGAATAACAATGTTTTCAAAACTTCTCTCTTCGCATAGCTTTAGCCCCTGTCTAACAGCCCGGATCTCTGCATGTAGCGCATAGCTAGCTTTATAATTCAGTGTAAATGCTAATTCCATATCTCTAATAGCCCCTCCTCCTTCTGCTAATTCCATATCCCTGTTAAAGTTTCCATCAGTATTAAATACAAATTTTCCTTCTAAGGGGTTTTGCAAGTTAAATTTAAATATTCTATATAGTTTAATCTTTCTAGTTGTTTGCCCCATTTATGTGACATATCACTTTCTAATTTATAATGTTTTATTTTTATAGGATTAGCCTCTAATATCTTTCCTTTTTCTCTCTCAATATCTTTTAAAATATTTATCCTACACATTTTTATTATCTCATACCTACTTTGATTCCTAGCCTTAAAAATACACCAGATAACTATATGCGGAATATTATTTTTTAACCATCTTTGTACGTTATTTTTTTGGTTTTTTTTTACTCCATTTATAAATTCTATCTTTAAATTTTATATTATCATTTTTTATGTACATAGAGTTTTCTATCGATTCTCATACTTCCATAACTATATTACCTTGAGATAAAAGATAATCCAAGGTTTTCTCATTTTTCCGACAACACTCACATCTTGAAGCAAGCCTAATTCTGTCTTAATTTCTGTGTCGGTTGGTATAATATTCAGCAGTGCCCTCCACATAAATATGCAAATTTTCTGTAGGTTATTATGCCATAACAATCTAAATAACTTTTGCACTTTTTTCTTCTGTCTGACTTCATTCTTGGTTGATTTCAAAGTAAAATTCCTTTCTGGATTTAAGGTCCATTTCCAGCACCCTCTGGTTAGTTTAGCATGCTTTTCCACCACTTCTTTTACTTGAGCATTTGTAACCATACATTTGACTTCCTACACTTTTGTCCTTCTTTGTTCGTATCATTATTTATATAATATTTAGCCATCATGAATTCTGCCCACAAACTCTCATTAATTTTAATCCTCCACCATCTCTTGCATGCCCATGCTCATGATAATTTTTGTAGACTTCCAATACCTTATGCTACCTCCTCTTTTGGTAGGTACACATCCTCCCATTTCTTCCAGTGTAATTTATTCTTCTCTTCTTTCTTTCCCCATAAGAAGTTTGCTAATTCTCCTTCTAGTTTTTTAAATATTTTCTTAAGCGGTTGAATTATAATAAGGTTGTGCATTAGTGTGCTCTATAAAACATGTGTTATTAATGTGGCTCTCCTACTCATGTTTAACATTTTACCTTCCAGCCCATAATTTTCTTTCTTATTTTGTCTAATAGAAAATCTAGATATTCAATTTTAGTCTACCCTCATATATTGGGCATCCCAAGTAAATCAACTCCCATTTTCTGTGTAAATCCGATAATATTTCTGATTCTTTGATTAACATTTCTTGGGACTTTAACCGCAGTCATGAATATGCATTTTTTTGCATTTAAAATTTTTCTCGTTTCTTCCTCTACTATTAGGAACATATCCATCATGTTCTTGAGTGATTTGGTGCCGGCATTCGTGAACATGATTAGATCATCAGCATATGCCAAACATAAAACTGGAAGGGTTAGCCTCGGTTTCTTGAATTGTAATATGCTTCCTTTACTCGTTCTCTCTTTGATATTAACTAATATCAATTCTAAATAAATATTAAAAGAGATGGAGAGAGGGGATCACCCTGTCTTAACCCTCTTGCCAATTTAAACTCACCCCCATCACTCCATTTATGAATATTTAACCCAGACATTCGAAATGCACTTGTAGATGAGATTTATCCAAGATTCTGAAAATCTCATTTTTCTCATTGTGAAGCATACTACATCTCATATATTCTATCAAATACTTTTGATAGATCTTGTTTGAATATCACATTATGCCCTATTGATTTTATTCCTAAATCATTTATCAATTCTTTAGCTAAACAAATATTCTTCATTATTAATCTTTCATAAAACATGTTTGCTCTTTTGAAATAATCTTAGGTAATATCGATACCAGCCTATTTTACAAGATTTTGGCAGTATTTTATAGATTGAATTACATAAACTAATCGATCTATAGTCCTCACCTTCTGAGGATTCTCCATTTTTGGGATAAGAATTATGTGTGAATAAACCCATGACTTTCCTAACTCTGCCCCACAAAATATACATTCGATGACTTTTGTGAGATCCTTCTTTATTATATCAAACTTATCTGATAAAAGGTGCTATTCCACCCGTCATGACCCACCGTGTTATTTTGTTCATGCTAATTATAGCTTGCTTTATCTCTTCCTCTTTTGGAAAAAAAAAAGCTTTCTATTATCCTCTTTTGTAATCTTCTTTTCTATTTTTCATATCAATCTATTTTCATTATGAGAGCCTTTCTTACCCAATTGACATATAAAGTATTCTTCAAAGTGCTTTTTTAAATCTTTGTTAGTTACAAGCCATTCATTTTCCTCATTTCTGACCCCTTTAATTCTTTGTTTTAAATATTTTCTTTTTGTCATTGTTTGAAAAAATTTAGTGTTTTTATCCCCCTCCTTTGACCACTTTATTCTAGCTTTCTACTTCCAGTATAGTTCTTCCATATGAAGTTTTAGTATGAGCCCTGCTTGTGCCATGTTAAGTGCATTCCGTATTTCCTCTCCTCCCTTTTCCTCAAAGTTCTTTTCTAAATTTTTCGCTTTGATTTAAACTTCATTCATATTTTTATTAATTTTCCCAATCTTCTCTTTATTCCATTTACTCAGACTAATTTTAAGCCTTCTTAACTTTTGATTAAACACTTGAAGAGGATTACTTGTAGTATCTTGTTCCCATTCTATTTTGACTATATCATTATAGTCTTTATGCAAACTCCACATATGCTGGGTTAGAGTCTGTTAAGTGTCTGTAAGAGGTTGGAGCTATTAAGTGTATGTTAAGCAATCTGATGGGTTATTGTTTGTTAAGATGTCTGCTGGGAATGATGCCTTTAGAGACTATTAAGTGTCTATTATGCTTCAAGGTTTTGGTTAAGTTTCAGCAGGAACATTGCTAAGGAAGGAAGCATGGCTAAAGGGTAGATCTTGGAGAAGCTCAAGAAGGTTGGAGCTGAGGAGAGCACGGGAAGACAGAAAAACAAATTATTACGGCCTTTAAATTCCAGCAAATCTAGAACATATATGGCCCAATGTAGAAACTGAAATTATGAAGTTTTTAACTTGTTATTTGCTTTTATTTTGAAAAAGGGTGTAAAAGGAAAAAGGTAGATTTTAACTTGTAACAAATGGTATTCATCAACTAAAAGAGAGGGTTATTATAATAGAATAAAATAAACCTTAAAAAAAGAATAATAAGAAGAAAATAATAATATGAAGAATAAATAGAATAAATAAAATAAGAAGAATAAGAAGAATAATAAAAATAAGATGAATAAGAAGTGTTGGGTAATTGCGCTTCCATGGTAGTGAGATTAAAAATAGAAACAACAGAAAACACAGAAAAATAAGCAATATAATCCCAATTCAGTAAGCATCCACGACAAAATCAAAAACGAGAAAATTAACTCCGAAAATAACGTGGTTTGCTAGTCGCTCAGTACGACTAGCTACATCCACCAAAAAATATTTATGCGTTACAGATTAAAACTAAAACGGAAACGTCTTACAGTATGCAGCACACAGCAGTCGCGAAAATTTGTGCAAAAAGAAGAGAGGGATGATGAACTGTTCCACGGGTCAAAAAACAGCCGCCCGAAAAATAAAATTACAAATCATTTTATATTTAAAAAAATATCTCGGTTCATTTAACCATAGTGGGTCGGATCATGGAATGGGTCAGGCTCTGCTCCAAAAATTTCGGCCCGCTGATCGGTTAGGGGGACCTCCATTATTGTGCTACTGTTGCATCCCCGGCCTTTTAATATTTCCTTTCCTGCATTTACATGAAAATATTAAAACAGAAAAATATTTTGTTATACAAACAGATTATTAAATAAAAAACAAATTACATATACAGCAAGAAGAATAAAAAAAATTAGAAGAATAAAAAGAATAGGATAAATAAGTAGTATACGAAGAATAATAAAAAAAGAAGAATAAGAAGAATAAGAAGAATAAGAATAAGAATAAGAAGAATAAGAATAATAGAAGAATAAGAAGAATAAGAATAAGAATAATAAGAAGAATAAGAAGAATAAAAAGAATAAGAAGAATAAAAAGAATAAAAAGAATAAAGAAGAATAAGAAGAACAAGAAGAACAAGAAGAATAAGAAGAACAAGAAAAATAAGAAAAACAAGAAGAACAAGAAGAACAAGAAGATCATTAAGAGCAAGAAGAAGAATAATAATAATAATAATAATAAGAGAGAAAATGCATTTTTAGAAGGATAAATCACCATTGTTGAGTGACCTAAGCTCAAATTGAAGCCAAGAATGGTGAATTCCGATTCACTCTCCAATAAAAAATCATTTTCCTCAATTTGCAAAGGGACCAAGAGGCTGTTTCTGAAGCTTGATGCAAAAAAAATTCTTTTGTGGTACTGTTTTCGAAGGAAGACATACAGAAGCTTGCAGAATTTTTCGAGCTTACTCTTATCGAGAAGTTCTCCCATGTATGCCCCGAATTTAAAGCTTTTCATGAATTCTTTGCGACATTAAAGCTACGTGTAGTGGTAAAATTATTTGGTACGATGGTGACCATGCGTTCTTCCAGTTTAAAAAAGAAGACGATTTCCTTCGTCTATGGCTTAGAGGGCAGTGGAACATCGTGGGGTTCCCCATGCGCGTCTTCAAGTGGTCGCCAAGCTTTACCCCTCAGGAAGAACCTTTACATGCTCTGGTATGGCTTAACTTACCGAAGCTTCCTTTACATTTCTTCAACAAATCATCTCTCTTCTCAATTGGTTTATGCTTCGGAAAACCATGAATATTAGATGAAGCTACTGCATGCATTACCAGACCGAGTGTAGCTAGGATATGTGTGGAAGTTGACCTCAAACTTTCCCTCCCGAATAGAGTTTGGGTGGTAACTGATTTTTCCAATGGATTCTAGCAAGAGGTATTCCAGAATCCATGCCTTCCTACTGCTCAACTTGTAGTAGGCTGGGTCATGATGCAGCAACATGTATGGTAGGAGGGAAGAAGATGGGGCAGGATAGTTACAGAAAAGGGGAGAGAAAAAAGAAAGGCTCTGAATGGGTAAGGAGGGTACATGATGAAGAAGATAGGGGGATGGATAGAGGAGAGGAAGGTGAAAAGAGGGTTTCTGAATCTGTAGGAAATAGAGCAGAAGAGGCAGGAGTGGGGCTAGAAAAAAACAATAGTGCAGGAAGTAAAATGGGGGAGTGTAGAGAAGGGGTGGAAGAGGGCTTTCTGGTGAAGGATAAAAATAGAAAAGGGGAGGGCAAAGTTGTAGGTACAGAACGGTTGCATGAGAAAGATGGGAAAATAGAAATGAGCTTAAAAATGCAAGATATTAGGAAGTGGCTTCAATTAGCTAAAGAGGTAAATTGGGTAGAGGTTCCGGAGGCAAAATTTAGCAGGGTATTGGGAACTAGGGAAAAGAAAAGGTAGAGGTGTGAGGTAGGAATAAAAGATAACATAAAAGATCACAATTGGGAGGAGGAATAAAGGATGACCTTCTCTTAGAGGAGGAATCGGAATCCAAAAGTTGGCCATACTTATTTTACCGAAAGGATGAAAATATGCAGAATATAAATTGTACACAAGATGATTCAGATTTAAAACATAAGAAAATATCAAAAAGCCCCACGTTAAATAGAGAAAAGGCTATGGAAAAAATTAGAGAAATGGGAAAAAGCTTAGAAAAAAAGCATTTTCTTGGATACTTAGAGCTAACTTCTAGCTATAGCAAACCCTCACGAAATAGGAAAAAATACATTAACATGAAGTATGACTCGAAATGCATTACTAGAGCACAAGCAAGATATAACTAAAAATGTTTAATAGCTTATATTGGAATTTAAGAGGAGTGGTTAACTATCCTACGTTAAATAGATTAAGAAAGTTAATTAAAATTTACAAGATTAAAATAGTTTATTTAGCAGAACCAATGGTTAATAAAATTCAGCTAGACAAATACAAAAGTAAAATTGGCCTAGATAAGGCCTTTTCTAACTAAAATGGAAGCCTATGGGTATTGTGGAATAATTCAATAGAAATCGAAATAATTGCAGAGGCTGATTAGATAATCAGTTTTAAATTAGGAAATCAGCCAGAGTTGATTATCTCAGTGGTATATGTAAGCAATGTAAAGGAGAATAGGAAATCTTTATGGTAGGAAATGAGAAGCTTAGCTACTATGAACCTTCCATGGGCCATTGGAGGAGACTTCAATGTTATCAGAAATGCCAACGAAAAAAGAGGAGGTAGGCCTCCAGATCAGACGACACTTGCACAATTTAATGAGGTAATTGCCACTTACAGCTTAATCGATGCAAATTTCCTTGGATCAAACTTCACACGGTGCAATAACTGGAAGAGAAGGGGAGCTATTTGGTCTAGGTTGGATCGAGTCCTACTCAATACAAAATGGATAGATAAGATGGGAGGGATAAGGGTAAACCACTTAAGTAGAACATGCTCTGATCATACCCGTTATTGATAACATCAGAAAAAAGTGAAGGGAGGTCTAAAGGTTTTAAATTCCAAAACATGTGGGATATGCACGAGAGATACGATGACATAGTCAAAGACGCATGGGATAAACCTATTACAGGCAATCCTACGCAAGTCCTAGCTAAGAAACTTCAAAGGTTATGACTAACACTATGCAAATGGAATAAAGAGGCTTTTTAGAAATATTAATAAAAATATTTAGGAAGTAGAACATGAAGTGGCAAAATTAGAAATAGAATATGAACAAAATCAGGATGATAGTTCAAGAATAAGGGTGAGTAAGGCTAAAGCTGAATTAAGAATGCGAATGCATATGGAAGAAGTATTTTGGAAGCAAAGGGCAAGAGTCAAATGGTTAAAAGACGAAGATAAGAATATAAAATTCTTCAATACAATGGCTAAAATAAGAATACAGAAACAAAAAATTAAGGGTATAAAAGAAGCTAATGGGCAATGGATTGATAAAGAAGAGGACATAAAAAATGAGTTGGAAGATTTCTTCAAAAACCTCTTATGCGAGCCGTATACAATTAGAAAGAATACTTTAATTCAAAATATTGAGAAGAGAGTCACAGAAGAAGATAATAAATTATTAGAAGAATACCCCACGGAAGAAGAGGTAAAAGAAGTAGTATTCAACTCAAATAAAGATAGCACTACAGGCCCATATGGGTGGAATAATGGTTTTTTTCAGCACAACTAGCCTATTATTAAACAAGAATTAGTTGAAGCCATTACATGGATTTTTTTCGGGGCAGAAATTACTAAGCCATAGGCCAATTCTCATATCATTTTAGTTCCTAAGAAAGATAATCCTCAGACAGGGGAGGACTATAGGCCAATAAGTTTATGTATTACAATTTATAAAATATTGGCAAAAGTTCTCCAGAATAGGCTCAGTAAGATTTTCCCGTTTATCATTTCAGCAAAACAATCAGGGTTTGTTAAAAATAGGCTGATGATGGAAAATATTAATCTAGCCTCGGAAATGATTAGAGAATTAGGAGCTAAGTCTAGAGGTCATAACTTAATACTGAAATTGAACATGTCTAAAGCATTTGATAGAGTTGAGTGGGAAACACTTTGTTACCTAATGAGAAACCTAGGATTTTCAGAACTCTGGATAGATTTAATATTTAGATGTGTTTCTAGTGCATTGGTTAAAATACTTATAAATGGGCAAGGTAGTGAATTTAAAACGTCAAGAGGACTTAGACAAGGGGATCCTCTCTCTCCTTTATTTAATATCTATCTTGAACTCTTTATTGTAAATTTAAAAAAAGAAATGAGGGAGGGAAAAATTCTCATGTACAAACAACCAAGAAATACTTATATCGTGTGTTGTTTGGCGTATGCGGATGACATTATAATATTCTCCAATGCTAGCAGCTGTTTCATGAGGAATATGATGGACCTTTTAAATATTCTAGAAGAAGAAACCGGGCAGCTGCTAAACAAAAATAAATGCCAATTTATGATAGCAGAAAAAGCTCCGGAAAATATTGCCCAAAAAATAAAAAGCTTCACAGGTTTTGCACACAGGAAGGGTGCATTAATGTACCTTGGCTGTCCAATTTACGAGGGAAGATTGAAAGGGGAATACTTAGTTTTCTTAGTTGAAAAGATTAGGCAAAAAATTACAGGTTGAAAGGAAGACCTTCTAAGCATGGAAGGAAGAATAACTTTGATTACACATGTTATGCAAAGTTCATTGGCACATGTTTTAATGGCCTTACCGCCACCAAGGACTATGATAAGAAAATTAGAAAAAAAAATGGCAAATTTCTTATGGGGGAAAATGATAGTAAAAATAAACTCCACTGGAAAAAATGGTCAGATTTATGCTTCCAGTGGAAGAAGCTGGTCTAGGCTTCTCAAAATTAAGTGACATAGCAAAAGCTTGGGCTTGTAAAAGCTAGTGGAAGATAAAGGACAACAAGAATGGCAGCCTTTGGAGAGACTATATAAAAGCAAGATACAGTCTCGGAAATAATGCCTTTAATAATCCAAAAAGAGCATCAAAAAGCTAGAAATTAATGTACAAGCTACGAAATATTCTGGAGAACCATTCTATTTTAGCCAAGAGTGGTTGGAAATGGTCTCTAGATGTTCAAAGAAAATACACACTAAAAAGTGTTAAAAGTCTTGTGAGAGAAAAAAATTCCACATGAAATTTACGAAAAAGCCTGGGAAAATGAGCTACCACAGAAAATAAATATCTTCATGTGAAAACTGATTTCAAAAGCAATTCCACTTGATGAGTGCATTCAAAAGAGAGGAATAAAACTAGCGTCTATATGTGAATGTTGTAATTAAGAAATCGAGAGCCCGAATCATTTATTCTCAACAGGAAAGATAGCTGGAAAGGTATGGGATAAATTAAAAACAGATGCAGACCTAGAAAAATGGCATGGATCATTCATAGAAAGATTAAAAAATTGGAGGAAAAATAAAACGAAAAATAAGATCCTAAAATGGTTTAGGAATTATATACTTTATATTGCAGTCTGGTGTATATGGAAAGATAGAAACAAAAGTAGATTTGAAGGTACTCAAATGAAAGTTATAGATATATTAGAAAAGATCAAGAAAGAAAGTGCATTTATTTTGGCTTGTAGTTCTATTAGGCGAGAGAAGTCTTAAAATGGATGTAAACATGAGAAATACTTGGGGCCTCTCAACTAAAATCAAGAAGATTACAGAGATAAAAATTATTAGATGGGAAAAACCCCAACAAAATGGATTAGTGCTAAACACATATAGAAGCTTTAAGAGAGAAATGGGAGCTGCAGGAGGAGGAGGTGCTATAAGAACCCATTAAGGTTCAGTAATAAAAGCATTCACAATGAAAGCCTTAGCCTCTTCAGCACTACATGCAGAGGTTATGGCATTAAAAAAGGGCTTACAAATATGCAAGGTTAATAATTTTCAAAATATTAAAGTACAGGTAGATTCGTATCTGCTGGTGAATTCAGCAATGAATAAGATAGATATGTAGAAATCTGAAGAGGATATCCTCAATATTAAAGTATTAATGCATAAATTAAAGTGGCAAATCAAACATATATTCAGGGAGGCTAATGCGTTGGCTGATAAATTAGCTAATGAAAGCATAATAAAAGGCTTGCAAGAATTTGAGACTAATAATATTTCAGAAAAGTATAAAGGCATAATAAGTTTAGATAAAATAGGATTTCTATATATTAGAGTTCAAAAGAATTAAAATAAATATTTATAAAATTGGAAGAAAAAAAAAGTAAATAGTATGCTGGATTTGTCAATTTGCTCTTTATGCTCCCTTTAAGTATCATAGGTGAAGGTCTTGGAGTAGAAAAGAGCCACCCTGGTCCTGGGGGGTGGGCACCAAAAGAAAGACCCTAAGCTGGAAAATACATAAATAAAATAACATATTGATAGGTATTGAGTTTTCTCATTGCTTTCAGGGAAGATCACACAGAGAAGTGATTTGTCAGACATAAAGCAGATGCTATTAGGTTTTGCTATTCCAGGAAGTACCCAGCGTCTGTTAAAGGGTTTCCTAAAAGTGACTGTGATTGTAAGTTGTAAGTGGCCTGTGGTCTAAGTTGTAAATTGTCTTTGGTTTAGGTTGTCTGATAAAGGGTTCATTAGAAGTGTCTATTTTGGGTCTGATATGATGTAAGTTGAATCAGCCTTAAGCTGTGGATCAAGTGTTGAATAGGGTCTATGTAAAGTAGGGCTTGCTGCAGGTTAAGGTCGGTCGTGAAAGTGCTAATGCTGCTGCAACAAGTACCGCAACCTGCTAGATGTTTAGCAGATGAGAAGGAGGGCCCAAACACGATGAGAAAAGCTAAGATCCAAGATTTAAGAGAACTAAAAGAAAAGGCAGAAACTGTGGATTCTGCTAGCCAATTTCTTTGTTCCCGTGATGGTTGTATATATTATTTATGGATAAGGATAAGGGGAGGGGAAGGGAAAAAGGGAATATAAAATACAAAAGATATTAGCAACATATTTCCAGCATTAAAGGCGGAGGCAAAAGGCTGAAATGAAGGTTATAGCTCATGAAGGAAGGACTGGAATGCTCACTGCCCGAAGCTGTCTGTGTTTTTTTTCTCTTTTTGCCTTTTCTTTTTCAGCCTCACTTGTAAACCCGATTGACAATGTGTTAAGGGGGTGGGGAAAGGGGAAGAGAAAAAAAAACGAAAAGGGTAGGAGTAAAGCATAGCCTTGGCACTTTAGCATGTTTTATTTGCAGAATAGTTGCTGAAAAGAAAACAAAGTGGTTGATAAAGTATCTTTGTGGAGGCAGCCATAGAGCGATGAGAAAATAGCAGAAGAGGTCATGGAGTAGGAGGAAGAAAGCTAAATATGGGGAAAGCCTTTAGGTCCATAGCATGTCCATTACAACAAAAAGATTACACGGAAAACTGAGTCATGTAAAATGTATTATTAGTAAAATTCATGGAAAATATTTAGGTAGATTGATTAGAGGTCTCTAGAGGTTGATAAAGGGTGTACGGGGGTACGGGTAGCAAGCAACTAGGTTGTAAAAATGATATTACTCCGCCAAAAGAGAGGGTTTATTATTAATAAAACAAAACATTTAAAAAAGTAGAATAAGAAGAATAAGAAGAATGAGATGGATTAGAAGAATAAGAAGAATAAGAAGAATTAGAAGAATAAGAAGAATAAGAAAAAAAAAGAATAAGATGAATAAGAAGAATAAAAAGAATTAGAAGAATAATAAGAATAAGAAAAATAATAAGAAAAGAAGAATGAGAAGAATAAGAAAAATAATAAGAAAAGAAGAATGAGAAGAATGAGAAGAATAATAAGAATAAGAAGAATAAGAAGAATAAGAAGAATAAAAAGAATAAGAAGAATAAGAGAATTAGAAGAATAATAAGAATAAGAAGAATAAGAAGAATAAGAAGAATAAGAAGAATAAGAAGAATAAGAAGAATAAGAAGAATAAGAAGAATAAGAAGAATAAGAAGAATAAGAAGTATAAGAAGAATAAGAAGAATAAGAAGCATAAGAAGAATAAGAAGAATAAGAAGCATAAGAAGAATAAGAAGAATAAGAAGAATAAGAAGAATAAGAAGAATAAGAAGCATAAGAAGAATAAGAAGCATAAGAAGAATAAGAAGAATAAGAAAAATATAAAGAATAAGAAGAATAAGATGAACACCAAGAATACCAGGAATATGAAGAATAAGAATACATAGAAGAATAAGAAGAATAAGTAGAAAAGAAGAATAAAAGGAATAATAAGAATAAAAAGAATTAGAATAATAAAAGGATAAGAAGAATAAGAAGAATAAAAAGACAGAAGAATAAGAAGAGAAGAATAATAAAAAGAATAACAAGAATAATATTAAAAATAAGAATAAGAAGAATAAAAATAATATGAAGAATAAAAATAATATGAAGAAAAATAAGAATAAGAACAAAAAGAAGAATAAGAAGAATAAAAAGAATAAGAAGAATAAAAAGAATAAGAAGAATAAGAAGAATAAAAAGAATAAGAAGAATAATAAGAATAACAAGAATAAGAAGAATAATAAGAATAACAAGAATAAGAAGAATAAGATTGATAAGAAGAATAAAAATAATATGAAGAATATGACGTATGAAGAATAATTTGAATAAGAGAATAAGAATAATTAGAAGAATAGATGAATAAGAAAAAAATAAGAATAATAAGAAGAATAAGAAGAATAAGAAGAATAAAAAGAATAAGAAGAATAAGAAGAATATTAATAATAAAGATAATAACAAGTATAATAAGAATAATAAGTATAAGAAAAATTACAAGAATAAAAAGAATTAGAAAAATAAGAAAAAAAAAAGAAGAAAAAAAAATACTAATAAGAATTAGAAGAATTTTAAGAATAAGAATACTATGAAAAATAAGAAGAATAAAAATAATTTAAAGAATAAAAATAATTTAAAGAATAAAAATAAAATGAAAATATGAATATATAATGAATAGATAGAAAAATAAGAATAAGAAGAATTAGAAATATTAGAAGAATTAAAATTATAAATAAAATAATAAAAGAAGAATAAAAAAAATAAAAAGAATAAGAAGAATAAGAAGTGTAAAAAGAATAAGAAGAATAAGAAGAATAGGAAGTATAAATAGAATAAGAAGAATAAGAAGTGTAAAAATAATAAGAAGAATAAGAAGAATAGGAAGTATAAATAGAATAAGAAGAATAGGAAGTATAAATAGAATAATAAGAAAAAGAAGAAATAGTAAAATAATAAGAATAAGAAGAATAAGAAGAAGAAGAATAATAATAATAATAAGACTAAAATGAATAAGATGAATAAGATGAATAAGAAGAATAAGAAGAATAAGAAGAATAAGAAGAATAAAAAGAATAAAAAGATAAAGAAGAATAAGAAGAATAAGAAGAATATGAATAATAAAGATAATAACAAGAATAATAAGAATAATAAGTATAAGAAGAATAAAAAGAATAAAAAGAATTAGAAAAATAAGAAAAAAAAGAAGAATAAAAATACTAATAAGAATTAGAAGAATTATAAGAATACTATAAAGAATAAGAAGAATAAAAATATTTTAAAGAATAAAAATAATATGAAGAATATGAAGTATATAAAGAATAGATAAAAAAATAAGAATAAGAATTATTAGAATTATTAATAGAATTAAAAGAATAAAAAAAATAAGAAAAGAAGAATAAAAAAATAAAAAGAATAAGAAGAATAAGAAGAATAAGAAGAGTAAAAAAAAATAAGAAGAATAAGAATTATAAATAGAATAATAAGAAAAAGAAGAAGTACGAGAATAAGAAGAATAAGAAGAATAAGAATAATAAGAATAATAAGAAGACTAAGAAGAATAAGAAGAATATAAAGAATAAGAATAATACATAAATGATAACTATGATTTGATAAATATATATTGTTACAGTAAATATGTACTTATATACTAGCATTTCACTTGTACAATTATTATTGCAGTATATGTACATATAAACTACAATATTATGCATACATATATACTGAGTACATATATATAATTAGTATATATGTACATAAATATACTATAGTATTATATGTACGCATATACTGACTATATATGTACGTATATACAGCATATGTTGTCGTTGCTGCTGCTCATACTACCACTGTTACTCCCACTACCACTGTCACTCCTAACGCTGCTGCCACTACCTCGGCTACTGCCGCTGCCACTACCACTGTCATTGCTAATGTCGTTGTCCTTGGTGCTGCTTTCTCTACAGCTGTTGCTACTATTGCCAGTGCTGTCGCTGTTATTGCCATAGCTGCTTGTGCTGCCATAGCCACTATTGCCACCATAGCTGCTGCTACGCCTGCTGCCGCTGATGCCCAAGCTGCCACTACTGCCTATTATACCATTGATGCCTCTTTTGCCACTGCGGCCACAACTGTCATAGCTGTTGCTGATGTCGCCTCTGCCGCTACTACCACTGCTGTCGCCGTTGCCTATTTCACTGCCGCCACAGCCATAGCTGCCGTCTCTGCCATAGCTGCCGCTACTAATTATGGGCTTTTGCAAACCTATAATAGACTAAATCTCAACCCAAAAAATTAAGAGACAAAAACATATTCACATATATATATAAATAAATATTATAGATATGAATAAACACAAATTAAAGTTTATTATCATACAGCTTCACCAAAAATCCAAAAGATGTCCAGCAATTATGTTTAGAGATAAAGGGAGTGCAAAAATATAATGTTTTTAGAAAAATAAAGATAAGTTAGCCCTCTTTTTGATAAAGCTAAAATCGGTAAATAAAGGGACCCATGCATTGGAAGGACCGTGGAAACGTCTGAATGCTTTGAATCAGAATTTTTTTTCTCTCACATAATGTGTCCTACAAAGATTCATAATTGGTTAATCGAAAAAGCAAAGAACAAAATCAGAATAAAAAAATTGATACTTGCAACAAAATATCATAATTATATACTACACAGATAAAAATAAATAATAGTTCAGAAATAATTCTTATACTCAATAATCCTCATAATTTATAGGGAATGTTAGCTTTTCCTGTGAGGATTTACTGGCTGGATCTTGGAATGCTATCTGATGTGCCAATACTGCTATCTGTGACTCCATATAGGACATCTGCTGTTGTATTGTTTTTTAAATTTCTTTAATTTCTTGCATTTCTTCCATCAAATTATATATCTGCCCATACTTCTTTTTCAGTTTAGTCTTCATATCTACAATACGTTCATTTATTTTTTGTGCTTGTTGTTAGACCGCCTCATCCAACATTGTTGAGACAGAAGAATTAGAAGCACGACTGCTACAACAAAATGCCACTTTCTTAGAGCCGATTCTGTACACTCGCTGCTTCTTTCGACCTTCTATTATCTCCAAATAAATTGGATCATAGTCAATTGGTTGAAGATTCATAGAACCCTCAACTTGTTGATGAGTAGTTGTCACACATTCCTCCATTAGGTCCTAAGATAAAATGGAGATAAAAACTATTCTAGATTTACAAAAAATAAAATAAAAATTTTCCTATCAAAATAATTTTCATAATGTACTATAGTTTTATAAAGTCTAATTAATATAACAATTTCTTACTACAATCATCTGAGACTTGTTGTCAACATACTGACCACCCACTTTCTTCACATGCATCTTCCTGAAAATCTCATAAAAATTCGAATCTCGACCCAATTCTCCAGCCTAGAATATGTTTTTAACAATTCATAAAAAAAAATGATAAAAAAATTTAACAAAATTATTAAAACCATGTAGAGATTATATTTATTAAACTATTATGACAACCACAAAATATAGACATGTTTAGAATTTTAAATTTGTACCAAATCTCAAGCTTGCTCGATGTTTGTCTTTGAACCTCCTGTGTGTTGGTAGATTCCTGTACCTAGTCCAACAACCTCACTTTGTCGATTTTTACTAGCAATATCTGATTTTTTTTCACATTTGGCTCCTCCCAATATTTAAGCCACTCGGGCCAGTCTTCCTCGGATATAAAATCATGCCTTTCTTTAATTTTCTTTAATTTATGAACAAAATCAGAATACTATTGAGCTGCTTTGATCTCCCATAATGACTTTATATTTTCATTAAATCTGGGTGGTCAATTACACTGATTCTATAAAAAAAGGACAAAAGAAATTATATTAACAACAAAAACATAATTATTTATTACTTGAATAATAACCAACATAAAAGTTAAGTAATTAGCTAATTATTTTTCAATTCTTTTGTTTTATTATTTTTACCTGAAAGTCATTAAAATATGACTCTTTTGTTGATTGAAAAACTTTATTTCAGGAGAATGCTTTGGCATCCGCCATTTTCTTAAGAATGCCCTCACTATTTATTTGCAAGGGCAGGGAGCAATCGAGAACATGGATGATAGATGGAACATTAATCCAACAGTTGAGCCTAATGTGATAGAGACGAATAAGCTCATTTCCTTGGAAGGTTTTTTAACTAGTTGAAATAACTTAAAGAGTTGCCCCACATATTTTTTTAGCATAGTTGAATGTTGAAAGATGCAAGGTGACAAATAAAAAAAATAGAATTGAAGAGGAACTAGAAGCCTTAAGCACTAGGCCTAACCAATTCCCTTTTCTCTTTGAAAACATAGGTGAAGAGAGGGGAATGATAATTTTTTTTTACCTGATTGGACTATTCCCATGTTACAAAATTTTCTTCTTCAAATGAGCCTTAAAGGGAACTTAGAATGCTTTTTCTATTGTATTATGTACACACACACACACACACACACACACACATAACATATGAGCTGGCTGGCCTTTTGTTTTGAAGAATGAAATCTTAGTTAGGATAACGAAGACAAAGCCTTCCAACTAAAATTATTAAAATATTATTCAATATTACCATCAACAACAAAGCATGGCTTCTCGCCCTATGGCCCCTAGGGTTCTTTTAATTAATTGGCCTTGTATATACTATCTCAACATATATAAGAGAAAAATTGATCAAAAACATATCTACAAAGCCTTTGTATATATGCTATCATTAAAGGTGAATACTATTTTAAGAAGAATACTAAAATAGCCCTACAATGCAAACTTGCCACCTAAGGACCAAGTCCATCACATCATACCACCAAACTCCAATCAATATTACAAAATAACTATTTATATTTAGAATGAATTTATTATTGTGATTTCAATTATTGGGCTATTTTAGGTTATTTGTCATTGAATAAGAGTTGGTGAGATAAGTCATGATGAAACATACTATGAAAAATCAAGATCTTTTAACAATGTCATTATTATGCAAAATCAAGACCCTTTTTATATTGTCCAAAGCCATGCAAAATCAAAACTCTCATCAATGTGTACAATTATTCATGGTAATCTTCTTCACGATACACCCACAAAATTATCATAATTATTTCAGCAACATAAATAACTAAAGTAAAAATCAATAAGATTATTAGAGTGACATTATCTAGTAAATAAAACTTCAAATGACATGATAGATTTCACTCAAAATGCAAACATAATTAATGGTCATCAAAACTTATATTATTGTGTTTTAACTCCTTGTTGATTTTTATCTAGTTAAAACCTTCTACTAGATAAAACATTCAATTAGTAATGGGTGTAACAAAGTTCTAATGGATAACTTTCAAACAAGATCCAAAGCCGTGTTAATGGTAATTTACATATTGTGGTTATTTAAAAGCATCTACTCCTTGAATTTGAGCATGAAAAATGTCAGCACCAGATGATGATATCCATGTGGTGTCTATTTACATTGGGTAATTAGGTAACATAGAATCAACTTTGGATAGCATTAGGGATGATGACAAACCCTATGGGTTTGGGCTCATACTTTCAAGTAGGTAGACATCAAATACACAAGTTCTAGTTGTAGAATAGTATTAGCTAAATAAACAAAATCAATCAACAGAAATGAAAATAAATTGTTAGAAGAATATGGAAAACTATATAAATACATATAATAACTAATTAAAATAAAAAAGGAAAATTTATTAAAATGTAGAGAGTTGTTTTATCACAAATTTTCTTTAAGCAATTTTACTGATATAGGATGAATACATTTATTAAAATGCAAGTTTCGATTAGAACCTAACTTTTTGATTGGGGCGAAATGACAAACTTGATCATATTAATTATTAATTATTTTTGTTTAATTAATTTTTCTTTGAGAACATTTGCTTAAATTTTTTTTTGCTTAAATTTGTAAAAGGTGTGATCCGTTATTTTATAAGGTATGAATATTAATATGAGATTTTTGATTTTCTTTGAGAAATTCATAATTAGTTTTTCTAAAGTATAATAGAAATCCATGAATTAATGAAAAATAAAATAAATTCTATTTTGGTGGACTATTTAAAGCTAAATTAAAGCATATATATATGTGTGTGTGTGTGTGTGTGTGTGTGTGTGTGTAAGCATATATATATATATATACATATAAATATATGCATCTATAAAAATAAATATATATAAACAAGTATACACACACACACACATACATATAAACTAGTACATATAGATTTCTATATATATGTTATCAAAGTTGTTTTTTTATATAGTTTATGTAGGCTTATATATATATATATATAATAATTATATAACATTTATATGTACAAATGTATATATATAACATATGTTGATATATATATATAAAGTATATAATTAATATATATATACATATACATATAACTTATGTTTTATATATATGTAACAAATGCATATATATATATATATATATATATATATATATATATATATAATGTGTGTGTGTGTGTGTGTGTGTATAATGTGTGTGTATATATATAATGTGTGTGTGTATATATATATTAATGAATATATACATATGTATATATATAATGCTTATATATAACATATGTTTATAAATATTTATTTATATATATTATCATATGCGTTAGATTTATCAAATTCAAAGACCATAACAAGAACCTTTTATATGTTCACTTTTTTAAAGCTTCATTAAGACTTGCAATTACATAAGGTTTTTGTCATCATCTTCTTATCTCACTTCAATGTTTCTAGTGATTCAATTTTTTTGGGTCGTTCTTTTTCCATAGCCACTTGAATCCTAAATATCCATAGTTTATAAGAGTTTTAAACATGTTTGTTTTTTTATGGTGATATTTTTTGTATGTTTTAGACGATAATTTGAGCTTAGAAGAGGTTGAAAGTACAATCAAAACTACAAAGCATTAAAATCATTATAAAAATGAATTTTTAAGTACTTGCATATATTCATTAAATACCACAAACCTAGTTTATACAAAAAGCTGAAATTTTAGAGTTTGCATCTATGGGAAGATAACTTTCAGTTATTGGAGTTGATATAACTTGCCTTGGCAAAAGGCTATGGCAGTTATTGGAGTTGATAGTTTTTAATTAATACCAAATACTAAAAGAAATCTAATTACCTAATCCTCCCTATATTTTTTGAGCTTTTAGATTTTTCTTTTTAGTCAATTGATTGTCATTAAGAATTATAATAGTATTATAAATTAAAAGAAAAAACTCGTATTGCTATTTTTTTTTCCATTTATTGGATTTGAGTTTCTATTCATGAATAATGTTTTTGTGTTTTAATTCGTAAGCTTTCTTCTTCTCTTCTTTCATGTTTGCTTCTTTTTGTCTTCATAATGATTTGTTTGTGTAAAAATATATCCTTCTCTTTATAAGTCCCCATTTGTGCTTCTATTCATTTTTGGCTTTTAATAATTCTTCTTTAATATGTCTTTGTACTTCTGTAAGAATATCATTAGTTTTTTATTTTTCTCTATAACTCATTTTTAAAAACTTTTCTATAACTACTCATTTTGTTTTAATTATATCTAGGCATCCCAAACACAAACACACACCCACTCATATATATATATATATGTGTGTGTGTGTGTGTGTGTGTGTGTGTGTATGTGTGTGTTTGAGTGTGTGAGTGAGTGGGTGAGTGTGTGTGTATAAATATGTGCATACACAATTATTTACATATATAGTATACATACAAACATACATATGTATGTATATTTATATATAAAAATATATTCACATATATCTAACACACACACACACACAGACACATATATATATCAAACATACACATATGTATGTATTTATTTATGTATTTATACTAACATACACATATACACAACCATATATATACATTATATATATATATATATATAAAGATATATATGCTTAACAAATATCATTCTCTTAGATTTTCCTTTTAACAATCTTAAAAGTCACTACAAGCTGGCTTTAATCTTCTATATGTAATAATTTCATTTTTACACAAAAAATATGCAAATAAAGTTAATTCTTTATATAAAATAAATAGTACTAAAGTATGAATATATATATATATATATATATAAAAGATATATATGCTTAACAAATATCATTCTCTTAGAATTTCCTTTTAATGATCTTAAAAGTCACTACAAGCCGGCTTTAATCTTCTATATGTAATAATTTCATTTTTACACAAAAAATATCCAAATAAAGTTAATTTTTTAAATAAAATAAATAGTACTAATGTATGATTATATATATATATATATATATATATATATATTAAAATACATAAAATTAAAATTCTTCTTTTTGTTTTTTTTAAATAGGTAATAAAGATAAAAAAGATTCTACTTTCATGGAGTTATCAATGACTTGAATGTGAAATTTTGATAGTTATCATCTATTATCTAATTTAGATATTCCATTCTTAATGATGGACATCAAAATTTTAAACCTTAATTAGTCATTGAAATTATGTTTATTGAATTCCACTACCGAGTAGTATCGATGAAATCTTACTTTTTATAACCTAAAATTTAGTAAATTTCACAAGTTATATCAAAATTATCCATCAACTAAACTACTAAAAGTTTTACCTATATTTCTATTTCCCAATCCTTCTCTAAATTAATCCATCCAATAACTCAAAAATTTAAATACCATAATTTAAGATCCATGTTATTATAAATGCATCTGTTCAATATTTTTTCATAATTCATGAATCAATGTTTATACCCTTCATCATAAATATTAAGATCATCCTCATCCATAAAGACATCTATACTTGATTATACCAATTTTTAAAAGCAATTAGAATGCCCTTGGAAAATTATTCGAGTAATCCATAAACTGATTAGCATACGCCAGCAAGCATAAGTTACAAAAAGGGAAGTAGATTTATCATATATTTCACCAAATTAGGTAAAAATAATTTATATATCAAAATAATTTTCACATGATGAGTCCTGCATGATCAGGTATTACCTAATGTGTACAACTATAATATAATGGTTTAGGGTCATCCACTAGTATGAACTTTATTGGTGTTGATGAAAGAAGAGTAAGATATTGTAGAATTGATTTGGATATAAAGGAAAAGTTAAATTTGTAGTACTACATGGAACTAGTTGGACGCTTGAATTACGAAGATAAAAGTTGATAGAAATCCTAAGAGTTGAAATTTAGAAGACACTAATTACATGACTAATCAAGGTAAAAAGTTTTATAGTTGTATATAAAAATGTGATTCTTATACTAATTGAATGAATAATATAAAATAACTCTACAATTCACACTCTCTAATAAATATATTGCTATAATCCATAATTTATATCTCATCCTTTTTTTTGATAAGTAATAAAGTACTATAATATTTTGTTCGAACTATTCTATTTTTAGATTAGAGCATATTGCCCAAAATAAAAATTAAATCTCAGTTTTGATTTTCTTCATGATCATCTAGGTGTCACTGGATTTTCCTTCATATTATTTTCTATTTTTTCTTTCCAGATGTAATAAATTATTGCTGCAAATGTGGATTTCCTTTGAATGTTCCTTGGAGACCCACATGAATATTCTATTTTCATCATTTTGAAGATGTTGGAAATTGAATCTTTTACATCTTTTGTCCGTATCTAGCAACATATTTCCTGCCATAATATATTCTATTTACATCTCTACAAATAGAACATTAAAAAAATGGTTAAAAATTCACCATCTAAATTTTGTGGGATTGAGATTGAGAATAGCTGATCTTTGGTTCTTAATCTGCCCAATTTTGCTATCCAAAGATAGATAGCAATTTTTTGGATGTAATTTTTAAACCAAATTATTTTAGAATTTATATATCATCCTTGATTTAGCTTACCATAGATTATATATGTCATTTTTTAAAAAATGATATATCTAATGATAATTATCCATTATATATTAATCGAATATCGAATAAAATAGATTTAAGAAAATCTAATAGAAAAATTTGTGCAAATCATGAGTAATTGGAAATGAAGCCCAAAATGTACATAATGTTTATCACTCGATAATTAAATTTTCTAGTTACACCAATATATCTTTTATTACACCTCACAAAAGTTTCATTAAATGAATTGTGAAAGAAAGTGTGACACTTGTGAGTTTAAATTTTTTAAATCCATATTAAGTATAAAGTGAATAAGTGAAGAGGTTTTTACATACTTCCAAATCTAATATTGACTATAAAATGAATAGGTCATGAAGTTTTCTCAATAGAATTGCTCAGATAACTCTGATTCAATTATTTTACCAGAATTTTGGACTCAATTATAATAATAACTTGATTGGTCAAGAATATCAATTTACTAATTTTAAGTATCATTTCACCTGATACAAAATAGCATATTATTAATTGAGAACTTTAACACTCTTAAACCACCTTACTATTATGAGGGGAAAATTGTTGTGACTTCAATAGTTACACATGCACGTGTTTTATTTTTTGAACTTCAACATACATAAATATAATGAGCAATGTTTATGCACCATACATATTGAATTTGAGTTAAGTAAAAAATATTTAATTCAAGCAATTAGATATATAAATCAAGTCATGAATAAAATAAAAATTTTAGGATTTAACTAAAGCAATTAAAGATAAAATCATGTGATGAATTTGAGTTTAGTAAAATTGGATTACACTATAATTAATGAATTTATTTAAATTATTTTTAAATATATTAATAAACATTTCCTCATAAACTAGACTTTAAATTTAACATGCTATTTTTTAATTCTAACATGCTTTAAAAGTCTTTATCATTATTACATATATTCCCATGTTAATTTAATAAAAAGAATATATACTACAAAAAAAAATTCGATAAATTTTGCAGGGTAAATAATATTTTCATATATTACTTAAAAATCAATAATCTTAATATTTATAAAATTAAAATTATTTAACAAACATTTTTAACTCTAATCTACTATACTTAATCTTTTCAAAATTAATATTAGCATTGTATTTTTTATAATATTAATAAAAATGTGTTTATTATAAATTTAGAAGCCAAAAGTAGAGCATTACTCTTGACCTAAAAATATGAGTTTTTAGGTCATGTAATGCTCTACCTAAGCAATACTCATTTTTTCTATTATTCCCAATATTCATTCAAATATTGGGAATAACTTAATTCCCAATATTTTATTTATAATTCATAATATAAAATTTTCAAATTACTCATAATATTTAGTGAGTGTTTCAAATTCTTTGAGAGGCCCTTAGGGTTTAGTCACATAGTGATCACCTTCTTTGACACATTTACACACTTAGAACACCTACCATCATCTTACCTTCAATTTGTAATGAAGGTTATTTCGATGGTGAAACATTAACATCATAACATTATTTTATACCCTCATACAAATTAAATAATAAGCAAAATACCTTTTCTAGTATTAATCTTTAAAATAATAGCACCTTGCACATGCAATAGCTAAGCCACTAATAGTGTAAATGAATACAAGATGGTAGAAAAGAAGTCATAAAAAATGTGATCAGGGTGTTGAAAAAGGACACAATCAAAAAATTACTTCTATATAGAACATGTCTAGTGAACCCAACAACCTATATAACATCCATAAGGCTAAAATATTTAGATAGAAGCCACCTCTTTTAGAGCATCTGGGTTCCAAAAGAGCTCACACTCTATTTCCTCATTTAGCAACTTTTTCATCCCGGGGAAAAAAAAATTCTTCTTCTTCAATAATAGAATACATCAAAATCATCAAAAGTATCAAAAGGACTCATAACCATATTTTAAAATTATTCAAAAATATAATAATAAGGATTATAAAATGAAGTTAAAACCTATATTTTGGAGAAACCCCCTACCTCATACTTGTTTGTCATAATGTATGGGATAGAATTCTTGTATAATAAGTTTGCATAATGAATTAAGGAAACTACTAGTACATAATTATTTCATCAGTAACAACATCATGTTTAGAAATTTTGATAAAAATTTTAACCAAGGAAATGGTAGAGGAAAGGTAGAAAATCATATATGCAAGTCTAGAAATAGAAGTAACATGAAATGCTATAACTAAGACAAGTTTGGGCATTTCAAAAGAAATGCTATAAGTGATGTTGAAATGTTAAGATGAAATGATGCCTTAGATGTTACAATGATAAAAGAAGAATGTGTTTTTTTACTTTTTATTGGTAAAAAATTATGTTGATTATTTGATTTTGGATTTTGTGGTATCATTTCACACTACTACACAATATGAGACATTAAAAAATTATGTTGTTGGAAATCTTGAACAAGTATATCTCACTATAAAGGAACAATTGGATATAATTTTTATTGGTGATGTCAACTTGAATAAATAAAATATATCTGTGTGATAAATGCATAGAGAAGACATTAACCACCCTTAATAGAAAATCTAATAATGACTGGTCGGCTTAATGATGAAGTCCCAATTTTAATTTTAAAATGATGACATATGAAAATTTATGGATCGACCATGGTTGTTGCTCAAGGAAACAAAATTCGAATAATCAACATCACATATGTTGGTAAAGATACATTTGATGTTGATGATTCAACAATGAGTTTGATTTGTTGCATTACAAACTCGGACACACGAGTGAAAAATGCGACACCTATTATAATCTAGAGGTAAGCTATCTATACATAATTTTTGTAAGCATGATTTATGTAAAAGTTTTATCTTCAATAATCAAAATGAGTAAGTATTTCAAGAGTTGGAAGAAAACCAAAATTAGTAAGATTGGAATTAGTTCATACAATTATGTAGGGACATGCTATTGTTTCTTATGTTAGGTGATCCCACTATTATGTGATATTTATTGTTGATGCAAGCATATAGTATCTTGATGCCTCTCTATCTATTTTAATAATGTTTATGTACAAGCTATTCTATCATTTGACTGAACATAAGTCTGTTAGGAACAAATGAGTTTAATCATGGTACATGGTTCATTGAGAATGAGAAGAAATGATTTATATATTTACGAAGATCAAACATTAATTTTTTTCAACCTTATTTTATGAATATTATGCTATGCTTTTAATGTTAATATTGAACCACTTAGTTCCAAATGAGATGCAAAATATTATGGATTAACTTGATTGAGTCATACATTACTAGTTTCCAAAAAAATAATAATCTTGTTTTAGTAATCAAAGTACTTTGTTAATCATGTCATTTGAGGTATTCATGAAAGAATAACCAAAATAATTTTGAATGCAGAGACATGATTTTCATAAGAATTAATTTCATAGGTAATACACTTTTAAGTTACTTTTTTATCCACATTTTCCTCATGTCCTAAGTAAAATGTGATTTATATTTGATAAATCATGGCAATAAGTTTTTTAAACTAAAATTTGATTATATTTTATTATATTATATCCTATAATCATTATTTTCTTAAATTAATATATTTTTAAATATATTTTTAGTTATTGTAACTAATCGATACCTTTTAGATTATCTTAACTTGATCCTAACTTTATTTTAAACATGAATTATATTTTTTTATAAAAGATTTTTTTCAAAAAAAAAAATTTACCAAGTAATATATTATATTATAAATTTGTTGCAACACTTTCACTAAATAAGTTTATATTCTAATAATCATTGATTATTATTTTTATGTCAAATTTGACTCAACAAAGAATTTATACAAGCATATAAATTATTTTTATAACATTACTTTTGTAACTATGAAAGTAGATTTCTTACACAAATAAACATAAAAGGTTAAGAAGTTTATGATAACCATTCATAAAATATCAATTGTATTTCTCAGTCAAACAACATCATGCAAAATGATAAATATGGAAATATATGTCATTCCTTACTATATGTGGCACATTGCCATCCTTTTTATTTGTGAATTGACAAATGAATAACACATGATATAATGATCTTATATAATATTAGTAAATGGACAATTTATTTGGTACCATACTAGATGTTAGCGTGCATATAAACAAGTTTGGGGTAGAACTAGAATTATAGGGTATACCATTCATACATATCAAACAAATAAAGTTCGGTTTCAAGATAGAGTAGGATAACATATTTAATGAAATAGGAGAATGTTCAAATATTTTGGCACAATTTGGTTTAGATGTAAAAAATATGTATAATTTCTTTACAAGATAGTGTTAATGGTTTTAAAAGTTGTTAGGATAAACAAAAAGAAAAATTTTACTTGAAGACAAAAGAATATTAGATGGAATGTTATTTTACTTGAAGACAAAAAAATATTAGATGGAATGTTCTAGTATATACAATAAAAGTCATATTGGTTTTATTTCTGTTAGTATGAAATAGCTCAGCTATTATAACATTGAAAGTTTTTATCAAAGAATACCTAATAAGATAAGATAGATCATTAGTCTCTAAATTTTATCTTAAAAGTGAGATAACATATTCCAAGGATTGATTATACCAAGAATTAATTATGTAAAATATTTTTTTATTTATACTTATAGTCAAAGACAATTATTTATAGATATATGTTTATAATATATTTGGAGAAAACAAAAATAGAACCCATTAGCAATAAATTTGTTTTTTCTTAAGTTACAGAAGCAGAAAACATCAAGCATTATATATTTTCTTAAGTTACTGAAGGAGAAAACAAAATGCAAATATTTAGTATTTGAAATCAATAAATATTAAAAATTTAAACATTAAAAGAACAAAGATTACATTGAAATTTTTTGTTTCATTAATGGTGTAGAGTTAAAATAATGTAGGTGAAATGAAAATAGAAGCTAAATAAGCAAAATTAGGGGAAAATAAAAAAAAATAATACCCGAATAATCTATAAAAATGAAAATCGCTAGTGGTAATCAAATTGAGAGAGGAGATATGTATATAGCATTCGAAGGAGAAGAACAATAAAATTATTATTTGGTAAATTAGATGAGTAATATTTCTAGGTTGCTCCCTCGTGTTTCGGCTCTCCTTCATCGTTTGAGAGAGAATTTGTTAGCATTTTTTTTTCTATGAAACCATATATATAACTAGACTATTATAAAATAGAATACAAAAAAATAACACTAAAATAAATTTAAAAAAAATAAATAATTTAAATAAAATAATAGAAATAATTTTTTATTTAACCATAAATGATATTATTTAATAAATAAATAAAATAATATTATATAATAATAAAGTATTCACACACACACACACACACACAAATATATATATATATATATATTATATGGTTATAAATTTATAAGAATTCAATTTGTTTTTTATTAATATAATATGAAATAATTAAAAGCATGTAATTTGAATCTTTTAATCATTATAAATTTTAATGTTCGAAGTGTTTATTTAATAACCACACTGAAATATTAATTTTTTAAATCATCAAATTTTTTTTTGATATAATTAAAAACATCAATATATTAATCTTAAAAGGACAACTTTTTTTTCTTTTAAATTTTATGAAAAATTAAATTTTTTTTATAATTCAAAGATTTCTAATCTTTGTCATTATTTTCTAAAAAATTCTTATAATCATAAAAATATTATTTTTATAAATATTTACTTGTTTATTCATTTGTTCATATATTTTTATAATTTTTTTTAATCAAACAATTGTTTATTTTAGTTTTTTATTAGTTGTAATATTTATTTATTTTTATTTATTAATTAAAATATTTTATAAATATTATAATTATATAATAAATTATAAAATGTTTTGTAATACAAATATTTAAATATCATAAAAAATATTTCAGATAAAATTAAGTATAATGTTTAAATTAAATTAGAAACAAAAAATAGTTATTTTTGTCATATTTAATATAAATTTTTATTCGTATTTATATATTTATTAATTTTTTTATAATATCATATTTTAATTATTATATGAGAAGATTGTGTCATTCAAGGATTGCTAATCTATAGACCATGACAAACCTGTAATATAAAAAATTATATAAAATATTAAAATAAATAATGCTTAAAAAAATATCATTAAAGATTAGTGACCGAAATTATAACTAACCCAAATAGCTAGGGAAAAATACCTACCTAAATGCATTATTTTGATAAAATAAATATTTAAAGAATTATCGATTCTAATCGTATAAAAACTAATAAAAAAATAAATTCAGATAATTATTTAGTGACGGATTTAAATTAGATATGAAAATTTTATCGCTAAATCTGTCGCTAATAATTAGCTAGAAAAAATCTATTGTTAAATCCGTCGATAAATCAATGATTTAATTAGCAAGAGAAATTCCGTTGCTAAATCGATGATTTAATTAGCAAGAGAAAATCCATCGCTAAATCAAGGATTTAATTAGCAAGGGAAAATACGTCGCTAAATCAAAGAATTAATTAGCAAGGGAAAATCCATCGCTAAATCAAGGACTTAATTAGCAAGGGAAAATCTGTCACTAAATTCATCACTAAATTAAGTATTTAATTAGCAAGAGAAATTTTATAACTAAATACGTCACTAATTTCAAGCTTTTATTAGCGAGGGATATTCCGTCGCTAAATCCTTTGCTAAATACTCTGCTTTTTTTAGCGTAATTTACGAAAATCTTTCATCGCTAATCCGTCGCTAAATCACCCACTTTTCTTGAACAGAATTGACAAAAAATTTTCTGTCACTAATCCATCGCTAATTCGTCGCTAATCCGTTGCTATTTTCTTTTTCAAAGAAAAATCATAAATCCCTTACTATTCCCTAGCTAATCCATTGCAATTTAGCTGGGGATTGATCCCTTGCTAAAATTATTTTTTCTTGTAGAGAAGAATAAGATGATTAATAAGATTAATAAGATTGATAACAATAAGAATGAGAGAATAAAAAGAATTAGAAGAATATGAAGAATAACAAGAATAAAAAGAATAAGAATAATTAGAAAAATAAGAAGAATACAAATAATAAAAAGAATAAGAAGAATAATAATAAAAACAAGATTAAGAAGAATAATAAGAATATGAAGAATAAGATGTATAAGAAGAATAAGAAGAATGAGAAGAATAAGAAGAATAAGAAGAATAAGGATAATAATAAGAATAAAAAGAATAAGATGAAAAAAAAGAATAAGATTAATAAGAATAAGAAAAATAAAAAAGATTTAGAAGAGTAAGAATAATATGAAGAATAAGAAGAGTTAGAAGAATAAGAAGAATAAAAGAATAAGATGAATAAGATGAATAAAAAGAAAAAGAAGAATAAAAGAATAAGAAGAAAAAGAAGAATAAAAGAATAAGAAGAAAAATAAGAATAAGAAGAATAAGAAGAATAAGGAGTATTAGAATAATTAAACGAAAATAAGAATAAGAAATATAAGATGAATATGAATAATAAGAAGAATAATAAGAATAATAAGAATTAAAGAATTAGAATAATAAGAAGCATATGAATAATAAGAAGAATAATTAGAATAAGAAAAAAAGAAGAATAATTAGAATAAAAAAAAGAAGAATAAGAAGAATAAGAATAAAAAGTAGAAAAGAATAAGAATAATAGAAGAAAAAGAAGAAAAAGAAGAAGAAGAAGAAGAAGAAAAAGAAGAAGAAGAAGAAGAAGAAGAAGAAGAAGAAGAAGAAAAGAAGAAGAATAAGAAGAAGAATAAGAAGAATAAGAAGAATAAGAAAAAAAAGAAAAAAAAGAAAAAGAAGAAAAGAAGAAAAAAAAAAGAAAAAAAAGAAAGAAAAGAAAAAAAAGAAAAAAAAGAAAAAATGAATTAAAAGAATAAGAAGAATATGAATAACAAGAATAAGAAGAATAAAAAGAATAAAAAGAATAAAAAGAATAAGAAGAATAAGAAGAATAAGAATAATAAAAAGAATAAAAAAAATATGAAATATAAGAAGAATAAAAAGAATAAGAAGAATAAGAAGTTACTAAGAATAATAAGAGAAGAAGATTTTATTGATCAGGAAGAAGAGCTCTCAATTTTAGAAAGAAATTCGAAATCTAGAGAGAGAAATCTCTATAATGCTTAAGAAATGGGTGAATTCAAGCTCCAAATGGAGGAAATGTATTATCTTTCCCATAAGAAATATTTTTCTAACATTCATAATACACCCAAGACCCCGAATAAACATCCAGTAGAAAAAAGTGGAGAACTCGTAATATATTTTTCTCACGAATATATTGAGGCTCTATTGGAAGCTCACATATTCTTCCTTATCGGGAATTTTCTCACGACCGTCCTCCCATTGATGCTATAAGAGAATTCTCATCCTCGCTCAAGCTCAAAGGCTTGATAAAAGTGGGCTCGATGGACAATAAGTACGTCCTGGTGCAAAATTTCACAAAGGAAGATTTTCTTCGACTTTGGTTAAAGGATAATTGGAATGTCAGAGGTTATCTTATGAGGACATTCAAAAGGTCGGCAAACTTTATTATGAATGAAGAAAATACACTTACTCCGGTATGGTTTCTTCTACCCTCACTGCCTATACATTTTTTCAATAAATTTTCACTCTACTCCATCTCTAATCTTATTGGCATACCTCTATTGATGGATGGTGCTACTGTCAACCTCTCCAGACCAAGTGTTGCACGAGTCTGTATAGAGGTTAATATCCAATACCCCATCCTGCAAAGAATATGGATTGGGCATAATGAATTTCAAGGACTTTGGCAACCTATAACTCCTGAAGCATTGCCTAGCTATTGCACTCAGTGTAAAAAAAGAGGCCATAAAATAGAGAATTACATGGTAAATTCAAGGAAATAAAATCATAAAATTTGTGTCTGAAAACAAGAGATTATACAGGATGTGTCTAATGAAGATGATGTACACCCTATACCTATAATAGAATCCCCAAAAAATTTAATAGAAACCTTCCAAAATCTCTCTGTTCAAGATGGAAATATAATAGAACATGATAGAATTAGAATTATGATCAGCAAAATAGAGGAGCTTGTAATTTGAATTAGAAAACATAAAATAAACATAAAACAAAAACTAGACATAGAAGGTTAGTTCACTGGTTCAAAATTTGATTCAGATTCTTAATCAATTAAAAGCTGCAACACTATGCAAACTAAAGTAGAAAATTACAAGGTGAATTCTATAGATGATAAAGATATTTAGAAAAGAAGATGAGAAATAGAAAATAGAGAAGGCATTAGAAAGTTTAAAAATCATAAACATTCAAATGGAAATTTTTGATAAATTAGAAATTTAGTTAAAACTCATCCCACTCACATAAAGAAAACAAGAAATACACAAACATTTAACAAAAACTAACGAACTAAAAAATAAAATGAGGGCACAATCAAAATATTTTAATAATACATAAATACTTATTCTAGAACATTCGGGGTATAGCTTACCCCTCTTCACTAAATAGATTAATTAAAAAGATTAAAATGCATACTATTTCATGACTAATGATAGCTGAGCCATTGCTGGGAATAGTCTAATTAGAAAGATTCAAAAATAAGTTAAGATATAAAAATGTCACCTCCAATAAAAACAATAGAATTTGGGTAGTGTGGAATAACTTGGATATAACCAAAATAGAAGAAGATGAACAAATTATTAACCTCAGTATAGGAAAATACATAGAAGACATTATTTCTATAGTTATGCTAATAATTCTACAAATAAAAGAAAAGATTTATGATAAATCATGGACAAACAACCCTAAAAAGAAATGTGCCATCTGGTCAAGACTGGACAAGATTCTGTTTAATTCAAGATGGTATAGGCATAAAACACTTAAACAGGACCTGCTCAAATCATAATCCACTGCTTATTACTCCCCAAAAAAAAGCAGTAGAACATCATTTAATTTTCAAAATATGTGGTGCTTACATTAGAATTTCCTGGATATGGTTAATAATTCTTAGAAGTTGCCGATTGTAGGTAATCCTGCTCAGACATTTTCAAAAAAACTATTTAGATTAAGAACATGTTTATTAGATTGGGACAAGAAGAAATTTGGAAATATTAAAAAAGCTATTTTATAAATGGAACAAAATATAGATGAACTAGAAAAAGAACATGAAAAAATTAATAACACAAACAGTCTTAAGGCCCTTCATAAAGCTCAAGCTGAACTCAAATTAAAACTACACACGGAGGAAGTTTTCTGGAAACAAAGATCAAAAATAAAATAATTAAAAAAGGGGGATTTTAATACAAATTTTTTTATCAAATCACTAAAATAAAAAAAAACACAAGATAATAGGAATTAGGAATAATGAAGAATTATGGGTAGAAAATAACAAAGGCATAAAAGAAACATTTGGGAGAATGCTTAAAGCATTATTATGCAAAAATAATGAACATACAAGGTTTAATCTCTTACAAAACATAAATAAAAATGTTAATGATGAAGATAACAAAAACATAATGAAATTTCCAGATGAAACAGAAATTAATAATATTGTATTCAGTTTAGATAAAAATAGTGCTGCATGTCTTGTTGGCTGGAACAATGTGTTTTTTCAAGCCTTCTGGACATAATCAAAATAGACCTTATTCAAGCCATACAGTAGTTTTTTTTGTGGAGCTGAATTAAATAAAAAATAGGCTCTAACTCATATAGTTTTAATTCCAGAAAAAAGATATCCCTCAAAAGGGTTAACATTTTCGCCCAATTAGCCTATGTAACTCCAAATATAAAATCCTAGCCAAACTAATGCAAAATAGACTAAGCCTTATTCTCCCAAAGATTATTTCTAAGGAGTAGATAGGATTCATGAAGGATAGGCTTATCATGAATAATATTTGCTTAGTGAAAGAGATAATGAGAGAAATATCCACTAAAACTAAGGGACATAATGAAGTTTTTAAATTAGATTTGTCAAAAGATTTTGATAGAGTAGACTGGAAATTGTTATGTTATGTAATAAGGAAAATGAGATTTGTAGAAGGTTAGATCGACTTAATTTTTAGATGTATTGCAAGTACTTGGTTTAAAATTATCATTAACATGGAAAAAGGGAAGACTTTAAACACACTCGAGGACTAAGACAAGAAGACCCTTTGTATCCTCATCTTTTTAATATTTATCTGGAATTATTTTAGAAATAAATGTCAATTCATTGTTTCTAAAAAAGCCCCGTTCAATCTAGCACTCAGACTGAAAATGGTATAGGTTTTTCTCAAGTAACATGAGCAATCACTTATCTTGGTTGCCCTTTATATGAGGGATGAACACTCATAAAACATTTTGATTTTAGGTTAGTTAATATTATACAGAAAATCACTGGATGGAAAATAGATGTGCTAAATATGACTGGAAAAATCACACTATTTAATCATGTTCTTCAATGCATGGTAATTCATAACCTTATGATAATGATGCCACCTAAAAACATAATTTAAAAAATGGAAAGAGAATTTACTAATTTCTTTTGGGGGAAAAAAGATAAAAACACAAATTACTTTGGGTTAAATGAGAGTTTCTATGTTACCCAAAAGAGGAAGCCGGCCTAGGCTTTTCTAGCTTGATAGAAATAGTAGAGGCATGGGCTTCCAAGAGATGATAGGGTGTGAAAGAAAATAAAAGTTTATGGGCCAAATATATAAGAGCAAAATATTTTATAAACAATTATACTAATAAGGACAAAATAATTAAAAATAGCTCATAGTTATGGAAACAAACAATAAAACAATGAGATATCATAGATAAAAATACAATTTTAATGAAACATGGATAGAAATAGAAATTAACCGAAGAAGGCGCATTCACATTAAAATCTGTCAAAATTTTAATTAGAAAGAAAAAAACCACATCTAGAGATATTTAAATGGTGCTGGGACAACAATAACTCGCCTAAAACATGTGTATTCCTATGGAAAGTTTTGTATAACATAATTCCATTAGACTATTATTCAAAGAAAAGGCGTAAAATTATCATATAGATGTGAATGCTGTAAATAAAACATAGAAACAATAGAACATTTATTCTCTCAAGGAGACAGCAACAAGGATATCAGAAAATCTTGGTAATGAAATGCTGATCAAATATAGAAGGCAATCCATCAAAAATAGACTACAATGTAGGGATTTAAAGCCTTACAATAATTCTGCTCATAGTTGGCTTAGGAATAATATACATCCACTAATTATCTGGAATGTATGGAAAGCCAGAAACAAGAGTAGATAAGCATGTATAGAAATGAAAATTAATGATAAAGTAAGAGAAATCAAAATAGAATTAAAAACAATTTCAGAAGCCAATCCACTAAAAAATATTAAACATGATGAAAATAAAGGTACATAGCAACATGGCAACTAAGTAATAAAAAAGAAAAGCCAACAAATTTTACTAGGATATGCTGGAATAAACCTCCAAAAAACTACATGGCACTTAATACAGATGGTAGTTTTAAAAGAGACATGGGGGTAGCAGGTGGAGGAGGATTATTAAGGGACTCCGAAGAAAAGGTCCAATTTGCTTTCACAAGTATAATCAAAGCGAATGCACCATTTGAGTTAGAAATTCGAGCTTTATTAATAGGTTTACAACTATTTAAAAGCAATAATGTAAAAAATATTCAAGTCCAAATGAACTCCTTAACATTAGTAAATCTAATTAAAGTAAACAAATATCTATGGAAATATGAAAATGAGATAGAAGATAGCATACATTTGGTTTCTGAATTAAATTGCAAAATAATACAAATATTAAGAGAGGCCAATCTAGTCGCAGATAAATTAACAAAAAATAGTGTTAAAAAGGTAACCAGGATTTCAGAAAAATAAACATCTCTACAAAATAAAAAAGGCTTGCTCAAACTAGATGAAAAAGGCTTTCCAAATTACAAAATTGGTTAGTGGAGTAGCAAAGAAATTTAACCATGAAAAGCATGCTTGTAGTTTACAATTTTATGCTTCCTCTTTGTTATCATTTTAAGGCAAGAAATATGCACAAAGGAATTCTATCATAAGGTTGCCTACATAGGATTTTATTTTTGAAAAGTAGAGGGCCAGTTGAAATAAAAAAGATACAATATATGTTTGTAGCACACCAAAACTATCACAGGTAAGAAAAAAAATTATTTTGTGCATCCTTGGATGGTTTTGCAGATGAACAGGGAATGTAACTATTAGGTGAGTTAGGAATGTATAGTATGGATGGATGTTTTTGGTTTTTGAAGATAGTAAACACACAGTTTCAGAAAGTCAAATAGTTACCATAGAGGCACAGTACAGTTAAAGAAAATATCACTTATATAAGCTTTTCCTTATCTCCCATGAATAGAAGAACAACAGGGCAGAAGGTAAAAGCAAATGAAAAAATTGAAGATACTATGCAATCATTACTGAGGATCTTTTATAAGTAACATAATCAACCAGCAAGTACAAATAAAAAGCTGGAATAACGTCACAGATTAGTCCATTTCAGAGAAATACTCTCTCAAAATGGAAAAGTCCACTTTTATGTTTAAAAATATTTTATTTTTTGAAGAAGGCTGTAAAATGGATAAGGATAATTTTTAGATTGTATTAATTGTATTTTTCTACCAAAAGAGAGGGTGCTGATAATAAAACAATTATTTTAAAAAAATAGGAATAATAAGAATAAGAAAAATAAGAACAATAAAAAAGAATAAAAAGAATAAGAAGAATAAAAATAAGAATAAGAATAATAATAAGAATACAAAGATAAAGATGAATAAGAAGAATTAGTAGAATAAGAAGTATAAAAAGAATAACAAGAATAAAAAGAAAAAAAAGATTTAGAAGAATAAGAATAATAAGAAGAATTAGAGAAAAAGAATAATAATAAGAAGTATTAGAAGAATTAAACTAAAAGAAGACAGAACAATAAGAACAATAAGAAAAATAAGATGAATAAGAAGAAAAAGGGTGATCCATCGGTCCCATCTGGGCTCCTCTCATTTAGGGAAAAATAACAATGTAGTTTTCTTTTTGTTGTTTGTCGCTTCGACGCATTCCCTTCTCTCCCCGGCATCGTCCCACACAGAAAGAAAGAGCGCAGAGCCCCGACCCAAACTGTAGGTCCACTAACGTCAAGCGAGGAAGTTGAGCCTGAACTGGCAAACTAAAGTCACTTTCGGAACCATACTTCCTACTGCTCACACGTGTCAAGTCCAGCGGGAACGCGCAAACGAACGTGAGCTACTATACCAAATCCCCCGCTGGCCATCGGAGACCGAGTGGTAAGGCCATGATTCGCAGGGGAACGGATCACTCATTCTTCCATTGGGGACAGGTGCACGAATGACAACTCCAAACGTCACACATCCGCCACCTCAACTCGAAACTCAAAGGATAGGTGGCACCAGCGAGATCCAGCCCACAGAGCGGTCAGGAACTTCGTGTTGCGTCCACTCTGCCGCAGTTCGTTGCCTTCCCGCGCGCGAAGCGAATGGGCGGGGGGCGAAGAGAGACCAGAAAAATGATTCATTTGGATCGACGAGTAAAAACTCAGCTAAGAATAAATGGAACTATGGAACTATAGATCTATCAAGATCAAAGTATTTTATGACATGATAGGATCGTCTAGCCCTAGCCGCATATAAGCTATGCTGAAGAAGCAAGATTTATCTTTGCTTTGATCAGATCTTTGTCAGCTTTTGGACTTAGCGAAATGGAAGCCTTCGCGCAAGCAAGCACAAGATAAGGAAGCAAAGTCGAAGCTTTGCCAGAAGCCAGATGAGGAAGCGGAGCTCTCGTCTAAGCGCTAGCTTCCCCCGACCGACTCAAATCAAGACGAGAGTCGCGACCTACTTTGATTCAAAATCAAGGCGAAAGCTTTGGCAAGAAGCAAAAGGTCATAGTTGCAAGGCTTCCAAACCTTCATGAAGTCCCAAAGGCTGCTTTTGCTTGCTTTCAAAAGAAAAGGGGGCTTTGAACTACAAGCTATCAGCGCTATCTGAGATTGTGAACGGGCGGCTTTCCGCTGATAACGGAAGAGTCTTCGAAAGGTGAACAATGCCCTAGCTTCTAGAGTTCGCTGCTTTTCCCAGGCCGGAAAACTAGCCTTTGTTTTCATTCAGTACCAATACAAACTCGACACCAAAGTAGAAAGGTCACTATATAAGCTCAAAGTAGCCTATAGTGAGAGTCTAGTCTCAGAGTCTCAGTAGAGTATAGTAGTCGGCCTAACCAAAGCGTCACAACAAGATAAAATGAGCCTGATGAATGGAATCTGAAGTCTAGGGCTGAGCCCGCCTACCAAGGCTGAAAGTAAGCGTAAGCTCGAGTCCTTCGCTTCGCGGGAGCCGCACAGCACATAGCTGGAAGTCAGAGGGCCCATACTACCTGCCTGAACCCTTCGCTCCGAGGGATCGTAGATCGGAAAGCGCCTTCTCAACCACCCCATTCATCCAAAAGAGAAGGGGCCTATGTCTTTGCATGACCCCTTTTTAACCTATCTACACACGGAGCCAATCTCCTCTCGGTCCTGCCAGAACGAGAGCTCGTGTGGAACCTTTTCTTTCTGGCGTAACAGCGGTGGAACAAAAGATTACGGTCGCATAACATAAGGGCCGGAAGTAAGGTCAACTCGCAAAAAGAGGACACCCTCAATGCTCTTTTTCGCTAGTGCTGACGCAGTGGTCAATAAGTCAAGAACAATCCAAGTGGGGGCCGGTGCCTTTCTTTCTTTTACGGCCTAAACTCCTATTTGTCAGCCGTGGGGAACTACTGCTTGGTCGGGGGGGAGGGAAAGGCTTGGGCCTACCTATCCCGATAGGACCTACGAGAGCTGTTGTTCCATATTGCCGAGCAGCACTTCTGTACGTGATCGTAGTATGTCACGTCGTCTCGTCCCCACTGCATCGAAGAGTACCTATGCACTATGTTCCGGTTCACTGATCAGGAAGATAGAGTTGGGGGTGGGGGTCTACGATGTGAGACTCAAGTCTGACCGGGGGATACATGCTAACTATGGGTAGTAAGCAGGAACCCTTATGTAAATAAATTCGGGGAGTTCCAGATCTCTTATACTACCATCGATCGAAAGAGCGGAACGACCAAAAAAAGAAGTGAAGTGAGAAAGCCGTATGATAGATTGTCACTATCTTGTATGGTTCGGGGGGTAATCGGCGTACTCTGATCAGTGGGGGAATCTTTGGCTCTATCGAACATACATGGAATTGGAGGTAGCATTCTACCGATGTTAAGTCATGGACTGGTTTCTTCAGCCCTTTTTCTATGTGTTGGTGTTCTATATGACCGACATCAGACTCGACTTGTTAGATATTACGGAGGTTTAGTTAGCACCATGCCGAATCTCTCGACCATTTTATTCTCTTCGACTTTGGCCAATATGAGTTCACCTGGTACTAGCAGCTTGATCGGGGAATTTCTCATCTTAGTAGGAGCTTTACAAAAAAATAGCTTAGTAGCCACATTAGCAGCGCTTGGGATGATTTTAGGCGCGGCCTCTTCCCTTTGGCTATATAATCGTGTGGTTTCTGGAAATGTCAAACCCGATTTCCTCCATAAATTCTCTGATTCAAATGGCAGAGAAGTTTCCATATTTATACCTTTTCTTGTTGGAGGGGCGACCGTCCGTTGAACTACCAAAAAAAAAGTGAAACCAATATGCTTGCGATGGGACGGATGCGACTTCCCACAGTTGGTTTGGGTGGCATAGTCCGTTGCAGAAGTCCCCCCTTTTTTTTCTCAATTGATTTGATGACTAATTACTAATAAAATCAGGCTTGCGGAGGGGCGCTCACCTTTTTTTAGCCGTGCAATCAAACGGATGCGCCGTTGCTTGCTGGGTGGGACCGAGAGAAAGAAAGGACGGGGGGCAACCATGCCCGTGTCTCCGAGGGATAGTTGAACGAGCGACTCATGAATGCTGCTGGGTCGAACGAGCCAATAACTCGAACGCGTTCGGTCTGTTTTTTTAGCAAGAATCACAGCGTGACCTTCACCATGATACGGACTCCAAGTTCTTATGGCAGAGCACGAAGAGATTGATCATGAAGAGGATGATGGGAATGGAAAAAAGAAGCACGACCGCGGTCTTCGTGGTCCAAGATAATGAAACCCTCAGTCAAAGTAACGTAAGCATGAGACTTTTTGGTAGTACCGGTGAACCAGATGGCTGCGGCGATTGAATCTGGGACGGAGGACTCGTAGTATCTCTCTAGATCTGGCAAAAGCGAAAGACCCCCCTAAATTCGAATGGGGGCTGACTGCTGAGCCCACTCTGGCCTCGCAGGGTTGGCCTCTTTGGTTGCGAGCTGGAGCTGCCATAGCTTATGACTAGAGCAAGATGGGACCCCAGCAGAGATCAAAGTCATGATAACGAGCGCGGAGCCCGTCAAGCGGGCGGCAAGAGCAGCGGGCAAGTGCTTGAGCCCGGGTGGAGCACTCGACGAAAAGGGGAGGGGGCACACTGAGCAAGTACGATAAATTGGCCCCGCTCCGCTTTATTCAAAGCAAGGACCTCCATTCTCATGAGGAGGTCGAACCAAGGACCTATGGAAGTCGGGGCTTGTCCCCGGTCAATATTGGATCAAAAAAGATGGGCCGCTCTTTTTTTTTATTCAATACAATGGAAAGTTCCATACCAATCAAACCGAAACTCTCAACGGATCCTCCGTGTGCTGGGCATACATGTGCGTCTTTCTTTTCTCGTGGCGGAAGGAAAGACCCGGCCGACCTGCTCAGGGCTCGGGGGCGAGCTTTCTTTCAGTCAAGTCAAAGCAGATCTTCCACACTCATTTCGAAGCATAAGAAAGGGGGAGTGAAGATCAATACTTCCATTTCTGGGGGCTCCTATCCATCTTATTCGTAGTTGGGAAGGGGGAAGGAGTCTCAATCAATGGACATTAATGAACAATCATTGATGGAAGTTGCACATGATACGATCCATTCTTTCCGGCGCTCATAGAAGTTGCTTACTCTCCTAGTAGCGAAGGAAAAGGGCAGTCCTTTTTTCGTAGTCAGAGTGGGCGGGTCTCATGAGATCTATGCCGGCCGTTGGAATCAAATGACCATTCGATTCATTAAGGGGTGTAGCGGCGCCCTCGCCTGGCGCCATTCCCGAAAGCAGACTTCATTCATACTCTTCTTTGTTTGAGCTGCTCCCACGCACTCAGACCATAAGATCTCAGTTGTCCTGGGCTGAACATACAAGTATGTCGAGATATTCGTGGGACCGGGGAGTATGAATCGATATTTTCGAGGAACGCCACACATGGAGATCGTTCCATTGATAGATCAGAGGGCTCCCCCTTTTCACAGACTCGGAAAGGTTAGGTTACTACCTGCCTCTAAGAATGAGGTTTACTTTTTACTGCCCGGAGGTCCTATAGATCCCGGGGCGATAAGAACGAAAGGGTTGGTGTGGCCACAGCTACAACTACTGGCGCTTCAAAAGACCGAGCGACTTTAAGCCTTTTTGAAAGTCGTGTCAGAGGGAAACCCTCTTAAGCCTTTGGTACTAACAAGCACTTATTCTTAGTAAGAGAGAACTTGAGCTACAACAAGCAACGGAAGGGTCGGTCAATAGCATAGCTCTTTCTTTGCCGGGTCTCCTTGAGAATTATCAGGAAAGGCCTTCGCCTTCCTAATCCGCACCCACCAACCCCGGAAGGCTTTCTTTGCCAAGCTTGGTTAATCGCATCCCCGCGCTTTGTGCGCCCCTTCGCTCAGGCTAGGGAGGTAGTAGTCGAAGCGAAGCCTATCGCCGACCATCAAAGACGAGATTGGATGGAAGGGTCCAGCCTACTAAAGAGCGGTCATATGGGAACTCATGGCTGGAATGTTTTTGATATCCGGCCGGTAGGAATAAGAAGAATCCAAGTCCAGGTTGGTTGGTGAGCCTAGTGATAGGAGACTATCTAGCTTGGTTCGGAGAGCACTTGTTGGGTTAAAGATTTTGTTGTTGCTAAATGCTGAACTATTGACCCTACTTTTTTGGATGGGTGTTCACCCCAAAGTGTTCCCGGACTGCATGCATACATCCTTAAGTAACTTAGTGCAACATGGCAAATTGAATTGATAGGAATCAGCAAAGAAAAGAAAAGATGAGAAACATCTTAATGTGTTCGTCCTTGGGCTGAGGAGTGCCCACATTAGTTCGTTGAGGTCACATCTTTTAGATTCTGTCGAGAGTTCGGATTGCTCGACTGAGGTCGAACGAATGAGAAATGAAAAGGGGGAGCCAGAAGCTTAACTTCCGGTAGCTTGCTTACTCTCCTAGTTAGAATAAGGCTCTTTGGCGGATTCTTTAGATCTGGATAGAGTCTCGCTCAGTAAAGAGAGTTGTAGATTCGTAAGATCATGATAGAGTCCCCTTGACTTTCTATGTTATTAGTAAAGCGCTAGCGCGCTACAACTAGCATAGCAGCATGCGGAAAATGCTCTAGAGCCCCTACTCCTAAGTTGGAGCAACAAGCAACGGCTTAACTTGACGTAGCCCAAGTGCTTGCTCGTGAGCGCCTAGGCTAGCGCGATACGGCTTTGAAGCCTATTCTTGCTGGAGTTGAGTTCGTTTATTAAATTAGGAAAGTGACAAGCTTGGTACACTAACCGCTTTGTCTCGCGTCAGCGCCCAATGTCTTTATTTAAAAAAGAAAAGGAAGAAGCTTGCTCTTCCGACCCAACCGGCTTTTGCGTGCTATTCCTTCCGCACTGGTTATAATGAAAATAAAGCACTAGCCCGTGGCTGACGTAGTTAAAAAGGGCTTTAGCGGTCAACCTCTTCAATTGGAGCTAGCTATAGAGCGCACTTTTTCTATGCTTTATTTACTTACTATAGAGGCGGGGTTCCCCCTCAACAACTTGACCCTACCTACCAACAGACTTTAGTCAGTACTACTTACTCTCCAGCCGGTCCTTCTTCGGCCACTTCTTCGAACGATTATGAAAGAAGAGTGAGAAGGCCTTCTCATAGCCTGTGAATCGGAAGCCCTAGACCATACCAACTCGCTTCAGACTCACTTTCCAGCTCACAATTGAAAAAGTGTTCAACTTCAAAGGTCGGAGAAAGACTCTATACAAGCGGATAGGAGTACTTTGCAAGTGCACCAATGTCCCAGAGGAAGATATGAGTTAGGGCGGGGCATGACATACCTTCACGTAAGAATAAGGTGCGGGTGTACAGGTCTAAGTCCTAGATGATAAAGGCGATGTTCGCTAACCACCTAACCATCCGCAGATCTGCTTTCCAGGGCAGGTTAGGCTGTTCTGATTGATCCTAATCATGCGAAGCCCACGGAGCGAACTAAAGCATTTATTAAACCGTGCTTTCGATGGCAAGGCCAGAAAAACCAAGGATTGATTTTCCAAGTTAGACTGCTTCTCAACCTTTCGAACGAACTGATCCTGATGTATTGGAGTTTTGACATGATAAGCTCGTTCGCCCCTACTTAGTCTGATCTAGGAAGTGGAAAAGACATTCCCTTGTTGTTTACTACCTGATTATTTTATGCCTATTCTGATACGGAGGTGCGCCGCTCCTTCTGTTTAGGATTCCTGACCTTACTAAACGTTCCCTTTCACAAATCATTCCTTTGATGGTTGAGGATTTGGTAAACCTAGAAAGATTGTTCCAGGAGAGGGTGAATCTCTTGAGTATCGTTTAGCGAAGCTTGGACTTCATTGTAACATTTTTATTGATGGGAAATTGTGTGTATAGTCGAGACAGCAGATATGACTCAAGAACAGGTACCCTGCTACTTATGAATATTCAACTAAATCTGCACATCCAACATCTAGCTTTCCAGTCAATTCTGTATGATATGAGAACGTCTGTTAGTAGCCAACATCTGTATCAGTAGCTGAGTCAATTGAAAGAAGGGCTTCTGAATTAGCTGAGGAAACCGCCCAGCAATTCCTCTACATCAAGAGCGGGCTCTGCCGTAAGGAATTTGATGTAAACACTTAGATAGAGATCTTGCTGTAAACACAAGAAGTACACGATCGATTTTGAGTTGGGGTACCAAAAAGAGTGAACGTAGGTTGACGGTGGAACCCCTCTTCTTAGGGAAAGAATGGGGTGGGAGACAGATAAAAGAGAAGTAGGGTTTGCCATAGCATTATTCGTCTTCGAAGTTGTCTTATTCTAGCCATGGCATTAATCGAGGGCTTTCCGTCCGCACAGTAAAGCGTGTGCATTTAGAAAAGTTGACTTCTGTAGGCCCTGTTCGGCTATGTATGTCCAAGCACACAAGCAACGAAGTCGGGTGGTGGTCTGGTAAGGTTTCCTCCGAAGAAACGAAAGCAAGCAAAGCGCTATGCTATTATGCCGGGATTGGGTAAAAAGCAAAAGCGCGCAGAGCAGAGCATTCTTTGCTTGATTAGGACAAGCGTAGCAGGAATGTTAAACCTTGTGGCACTGCCCTTTCAGGTATATCCCTTACATCGATTAAGTAAGCTTTCACTTCAACGGAGATATAAAGTCGTTTATCAATTCCCAGCGTGACACACTAAATACAGCTGCAGAGACATGAATAAAATCTTGTTTCTCCCTTCCATTCTTGCTAGGGAATAAGGTTGCCCATATTCTATATTCTATATCTTGATTCGGAAAGATCACTTTCAGAACGGATGCATCTCAAGCTCTCGCTTTCAGAGCAGATGTGCGAAAAGTTTCATTATTAAGGCTGATATCTATCTAATATAAAGGGGCTGACCTTATCGCATTTCCAATCCACAAGCAAAGCATTGAATGAACACAGAAAAGATTGGTAATATGCTCTTAGACTATAGAGGGTTTTCCCCACCTCTGAAGCTTTCAACTCATCATATGGCTATGCTTATGCGCGAGAACTTGTGTACATAAAATCATGAAAGAGCATTTCGAGATGGAAGCAAATACTTACAATGAAATCACAGACTCAGTAACCGGGGAAGCTCTCAAGGCAAGGTAGCCCAACTTCTTTCGCACCGCTTTCACAGCCCAAGAGAGAGCTCAGCGAGGCGTATCATCTTAGGACTTTCATGCTAATTCTAATATGTAATTGATAAGGCCTCTGTCTAAGCAGGAAATCAGGAGTTTCCCATCTGGGGTTGGGGCTGAAAACTATTCAATCTAAGCCATTTTTCTTTAGAACAGTTTTTCTTTCATTTTTCATCCACGAATGTGAATGCTTCGATGGGGGCATTGCCCAGTTCTTATAACACATCTATGATACCAACAAGAACAAATCTGGGACAGAAGCTGGAATTTGATCGAGGAGTACCCTTCCCTTCTTTTGCCGATGCGACCTCTCCGGAGACGGAGAATGCGATCCAAACATTCTGTCCTCCCTTGCCAACTGCCCTTAAGAAAGGCGAAAAACTGCCAACCGCGACCCGCACTTTATCACTTAAAAAGTGAGATAATCCTCCACTCTTGATGTTTTTTCAGGGCTTGGGTACGATAACATAATTGGAAGAAAGAAGGGTCGAAGTTTAGACCGCTCACAGTAGTTCTACCTATAGAAAAGATCCTCAGAGCCCATTTATGATTCTAGCCGAGAAGACTAGTAAAAGGAAGGATCAAGAATGTAATATATTTCAGGAGCTAGAAAAGTTGCCGATGAACAAGTAAGAATTGCCTCAACAAAAATGGATTGAATTGGACCTAGCCATTCAGGTTCGTTATCGATTAGGTATCAGTGGGAACATAAAGATCAAAGAGAGTGTTTTTCATTGGGAATTTAAGAGGGGAGAACGAGTAGACATCGAAAGATTTTCATCAAGATGGATCGCCCTTACGCGGTCAACGAACTCATACTAATGCTAGGACTTGTCGCAAACGAATTTGGAAATGAAAGAAGTCTGCCGAAAGCCCTTGGTACTTGTCTGATCAATCACACTGATAGCTTCAATAGTTCACTTACATTTTTTTTACTTTGTTTTGGTATTTCACCGGTTACTAATCCAGTATACGTATCTCCACTAGTGGCTCGGCTTGGTCTTGCTCCCTTCGCATAGCATTGATAGCCTATACTCGTGTCCTAGCTCGTCTGAGAACTAGATTCGCCTCAATTGCTTGTCTCTTGCCCTTCGTTCATAGCTCGCGGCTTGTCTTCGCTCCTTATCCATGATCAGTCTTTCCCTTCATTCCGAGTCAAGGGGATTGGGGGAAGCTTCCCCGTTTGTTATACTTATCCGGTTTTCTTTCCGGGCGGCACATAAAATAGATGCTTAAAGTGCTCACGTCTTCCGCCGTCGATTCGCAGGTGACTGGCCGGCCCGCCTTTCACCTCTACGCCCCTCTTCTAGTTGTTCAAGCTCCTTCCTTTGTGAAGACCGTAATGATTGGGTGGCTTGCTATATTATATAGCACTCTCTTTCCTTCCATGGTGAGAGTAGACCGGGAAGGGCTGGAGGGCAGATTCCACCGATTAAAGAAGCCAGGCCACATCAGACTCTCTAGGAATGGACAGAAGAGGCTACGGGATTCGCACACTAGTAGGGCCAATCAGCGAAACTTTTACAACTAAACAAGGAATTGCCCCAATGCCATATGTACGGACACGAGCGGGTACTTTCAAGCCTATGTGACCAATGCACTTATGCTGCCTTCACCCAAAGGAAAGCACTTTAAAAGAAGCAAGGGATGAATGGGAGGGTGGCAAGAATTGCATGCAATTCTTGCTAGGGCTGGGAAGCAAGCAAATCAAGCTCCTACCGCGCCAGATGATATGATGATTAGTGGGTCAAGGGAGGTGTGTGTTCGTTATTTATCACTAAAGGGCAGAAAACTCCGGCAAAAAGCTGAACAAAATGAAACTACACCGGACAGCCAAAGCCAGAAAGCTAGCTAGCAGCATATCCTTTTCAAGATCCTCCAGCACGTATGCTATGCTATTCATGCATCAGCTAATTCAGTCGAGTTTCTGGAGCCAGAAAGCGAAAGCCAAGCTCAAGCTAGCCATAAGAGCTAGTTTCCCACCTAGGTGAACCCGAAGCTAGAGCACACACAAGGCACAAGGTAATCTTTGCCAGAAGCACCACCCAGAAAAAGAAAGAAACTAGGTCGACCAAGTCGTCAGACCTCCAAAGGATACCAAAACAGACAATATTGGTATCTTTCCGAGTGACATTCCAGGACCCAGGACGTGTTAACAACAGGGGAGTTGAAGAATTCTGCCAGGGACACCTTTTCGCTAAAGGCAAGAATAAAGTACCCTCGAAGGAAGGCTAGCCAGTCCTAAACCCCAGATCTCTATTCGATTTCAGTAGAGGTGAAGCATATACGATTGGACTTCTTGAGTCTGCCTCCAACGCGTTCGCTAGCGCTATCTAAATACGTCCTACCCCAGCTACCGTACCTTATGCCATTAGTGCAACATCGGACCTCTTTCGTTGCGAAGTTCATCCATAACTCCTACTCAAAGATTCGCCTGAGCGTCAAAAGTTCGAATGAAACTTCTCCTTTCTTCATTTCGATTTGCTTTTTTTTGTCTTCAACATCAATCTTTGTTTATCCTATAGCGGAGTCAATCTCGGAAGGCAAAGCATTGTCCTTTGTTCATCAATGGGGTATGTTCCACTCCTGCAACAGCCAACCTCTCTTTTGCTGGTGTAAACCTGGCTTCTTTACTTCTACTACAATAATACGTCAAGTTCTCATTCAATCTGTTCTTCAGGTGGAGTATCTGAATATGAGCCTTGTTCAACTGTGCCCACCATCTTTCTCTTTGTCTTTCTGTCCTACCCCCGCCCCGGCACTCTTTTAGGTCAATGAACAGTGCTTACAATAGAATAGGTACGTCTAGTAAAGATATGAAAAGAGGATGCTTGAAAGCAAGGGTATAGAGAGAGCAGAACAGAGCAGAGTTTCCTTTATCCAACAGAAAAGATGGCCCAGTGTTGGGCTGGTTGGATATTCTTTTACATAGCCATCGATTAGCCCTAATAGGATAGGCTTGTGTGGGAAGCCTCTCTTCTCTGTGCTTCCCCACGGTGCGGTACGCGCCTTTCTTTGCTCGTAGCGTTCAGAATGATTGAAATACTCATTTTTATTTCCTTACTCGGTCTCCTGCTGACTCTCGGATTACAATGCTCTCGCCATCGCGGCTTTTCTGAAAAACTGCTTTCGTATCCTTCCCTTCCTCTAAAGGTGTTGTGTTCTTACTCGATATGCCTCATGCACGGCTCCAATGCACCTCCACTTTAGGGGTCCCTGGACTATTCTACCGTTACCCCCGTACTGATTTACTCGGTTGTACGATCACTGATAGACGAGTCTTTCGACACCACAAGTGGACTTTCTTCATTCCCGCCTAAGGCAAATGCAAAGAACTTGACTTCTGCACTGTAGGCAAGGGCCAAAGAGAGTACTAGTTAGGACGCCCCAAGTCTCCATGGTCGTTCTTTTACGCTGTCCCGACTTTCGGACCTGCGATTGATTGATTCAGTTTGGTAGATGCACTTTCAGTCTTCTTTCAGTTATCTTACAGTTCCGGTACCAATTCCGACTCCATTTATCCTTCCCGGACTCAATGATTCTTTTCCTACGGCTATCGCCTCATCTGTTACAAGACCTGCCTCACCCACACCTGCGGTTTCTTAATCCGAAGCTGCGATACCGATCTTCGATCAATCCATCCATCTTCGACAGGTAAACCAGGACAGGGAAAGCATAGTGAACAGCTTCACATCCTAGTGACCAACTAAGCTAAAGGAAGGTCTACATTTGATAAAGTTCGGGCTTGAAAAGAATCAAGGCAGGAGTTCAACTTGACACGAAGTCCGAAAGAAAGACAGAATTTGATGCTTATTCAGAAAGAGCAACTCCAGTCTGACTCAATCAATTCCGCGCGGATCTACCTAACATCAGAACTGGCTGGTTCATAACGAGCGAGGGACTGGATAGGTTTGGTTTCGCACCTAAATGACATAAATATTAGGAAATGAACTTGCTTAAGCTTTTTGTTAGGGCTAGATCAGGATCAATCTATAAAATCTATAAGGCATCCTTTTGTTAACAGAGAAAACAGACTAGGCAAGGTAACCCTTGGGGAATCTTACCGGACCGCTATTCCTGACTAAAGATAGCACAGGAAAGAGAAGGCAATTGACTACCGCTCCGTGGGACAGACCTTGCTCGCAAAGATTAAGCATTTGGTACTTAGGGGAGACAGCCAGACCCAAAGATGGAAAAAGCACACTTTTCTTTCCCTCGAAAGAAGAATTAAGCGGGCCTCGCCCTACGATCAAGGATGAGATTGACTTTGTGATCAGTGAGCTACATATCCTATAGTCAGATTCATGTCCACATCTATTCCTCCAAGGCCTCTTCAACACCGCTTATTCAAGAGCTGTTTAACCCAACCCAACCCAACAAGGGAATCAACAACAGGTATCTTTCCTTTCATTGAAAAGATTGCTGCTTGAAACGAAGTCTTCCGGAGACGAAACTGAGTATGTAAACCTTCCACCCAACTAGATTTTCACTTGGGAGGACATGAAGAACCAGTTTTAGTCCCATTTATCGAGGACATAAACTGGTGTGCCCATGGCAGACTTGGCCCGAAACAGCAAGCGATTGGAACCAGTGGCAAGCGAAGAAGAATTACTGGGGCAGGTGCGAACAGTGTGACCAAACTCCTCACACTACTGGCATTGAACAGGAGCTGTGCCAAGAATACCAGAAGAGTCGAAGACTTCCAAGACCCTATGGGTCGCCTTTACTCTACTCTCTATGAAAGATTCATGAGATAGGAAGATGAAAGGAAGGTCAGGCCTGTGCTTCCTTCTAGTCGAGGCTTGAAAACAGGATTGGATTAGGATTGAACTTTTCCGCGCAGTACCAGTGATGGCAAATCAAAAGGTGAAATGGGTTCCGAGAGAAGCGATAATACAACTTTGGGAAAGCGACACAAAAATAGGGAGGCAACCGACCGATGGAACACCCAAAAAAGGGAGTTTAACTCCAAAGTTCCATACGAGACAATACGGTCCATAGGATAAAATGGAAATAAGAATTTTGCAGGCCTCTTTCCATCCAGCCAGGGGGAGTACTTGGATCTACTTTCATTTTATGCGGTTCAATTGCTTTTATTCTTTCGTTTTGCCTCGAGTGATTTCCTTCCTGCTCGCTCTATTGCACATGAAGATTTAGGCGAGCAAATAGATTCATAGGAAGATTCCATACCAGTACCAGTCGAAGTAAGAGAATGCGGGCTAGTGTTCAAGCAAAACTCTTTCAAATGATAACAGGCACACATGAATTTCCCTCTGTGTTTCATGCCCCGATGGGACTGTGAACAGCGAGGGATGTGGACATGAAACGAGAAAAGTGTGAAGTGAACTTGGACCCTTTCATGTCCGTGGGAAGTGACCTAATAACAGGAATCTTCGATTCTCCCTCTATGTTCTTGGGACGAACCATTGACGGATTGGAAAACCTTTGGGTCCTTAGTTGACGTCAATGACATGGAAGAGGTTGAAGCACTGGTCCTACCCGCATGTCTCTGCGGTCCTTAGGGGACAAAGATTCAATCCCGTACCCTTGAGCACCTTAAGAGGCTTCATGTTGCGCTGCATCCTTAAGCGGTAATTTGCCCTATCATTGCCTTCAGGCCTTCCGGTGGGGTATCCGCAAAGAAGATATCAGTGTGCTTCTGGGATGTCTTGAGCAGTTCGCAAATGGAAGAACCGGCTAAGCTGCTCTAAGATGTCGTACTCGGGCACGTCATTTCCCTAGCCCAAGCGGTGCTTTGGGGATCATTGCCTTGCAAATGAGGCGGTTGATAGACCCTTACTGTGGTTAACAGAAAGGCTAAAGCCCTCTGAGGCTAACTCCAAGACAAATGTGTCTATTTCTGCTTCATTCACTTCCTGAACAGTTTGTGTGCCGGGAAAGGATGTGATTGACCTTGGCAGTTCATAACCATTTCTCGTCCTCCGATCCGATCACTATACATTCATTTCGTTTATAAAGCTGAGACTGTCCAGAATCGGGCTAGAAGCACTAATGGCAGTCTACTTGGACCTATAGATAGGATAGGTTAGTTCCTTATGTTTAACAAGAAGTAGCCTTTCCTTAAGCGTCCGTTCACCGCTCCGTGGGGCAATGAATACGGATTCCCTTGCTTCGTAGACAGGGTTTGTGTTAAATGAGCAGCTTAGTAGGGAAAAGCTAATTTTGTATCTCAACTCAATAGGTCGACCTGAGCCATCGCTATATGGTATGAGGAGTATGATAGCGCGAATAGCACAAGGAGGAAAGAGGGGAGTTTACATTTACTTTTTGAGTTTTCTCAGATTTCCACAGTACTCCAACTACTGCTAGCTGATCCATTCAAAGACCGGGATTCCGGACCTTACTACTCTTATTGAACTACCCAACACCCCTTGCTGTTCTCGTTGCACCATCTGTTGTCCGCTGCTTGGCTTGCTCTCTGGCTATCGGGCCGGGCTATGCTTGCCGCCAAAAACCGAACCGGATTGAGAGTAGGGTTTCCTGGGACTCAATAAGACAAGTACTTAGTATGGAATTTGATCAGCCTTTACTAATTACTTATCCTAAAAATGACCTAGGCTCAGATCTAGCCTAATTGAATCCACAAACAATGCCTACCACGGCTTAGGAAAGGACTACTAATGGTGTGGTGTAAAGGCTTAGAAAGACAAGCTTATGAAATTCAGGGGGGGCAAATATTGTCTTTATAGTTTGACCCCGATTGAGACGATATGGAAAGTTTTATGACCGGATTATGATTGGAACAATTTCAAGTTTAGGGGTAAAATAGGAACGGAACTCGGCTAAAGTTCAATGACCTCCAGGCATTTACCGGACTAAGACATTGTCGTCTAGTTCTTCTGGTGCAGGTATTATATTCCAGTGAAAGCCAAGGTAAGGTAAGATTGAGTTAAGGTGGGTCTTCCCACGGTGCGGTTGGAGCGAGGCTATGATTCTTCGATTGCAAGGACTGCTAGCATGCTTAGAGGAAGAAGCGATGCCATTGATTCTGTTGGAGGAAGATTCGCAGGATAGATAATTTCTTTGTTGAAGAAGCTCTTGCTTCCTTTCAGATGGATAGCTGTTTAGCTTGGGACTAGGGTTTGTGCTCCGGTAGAACAAAAATAACAAAGGAGCTCCCCTAAACAAGCTGCGGAGTGGTAGACCATTGCTTGCTTTAAAGACGGGATGGGTTCAGTGACCGAGGGTCTCAATCTAAAGTCAAGAGAGTTTGGACAATAGGATTCGACTAGCTTTGACTTTCTTTCACGTCCTTCAGCGCTCTTATTCATTTTCTTTCTCGATGCCACGAAAGGTCTACAAAGAAGTCAGGCTGTAGCTCTAGGTTTTGGGCTTGGAGTTCTAGTCCTAACCGATAGAGCATTCTTGTCTACCTTTTTTTGGTATGGAATGAAGGTGTCTATCTAGTCCTAATTGGAATAACTTTCCTTTGAAATGAAGTCCGGTCAATCACTCTAACTTTCATCCCCGGGTCCAGGGTCCTAAATTGTTACATCTCCGGAGATAAGTCCGGGTCCTTCAAAGAATGAATATAGCCTTCTCAGTCAGATATAACTCGGTTGTAAGTGCTATAAGCTGTTACCAGCTGGAAAGGCTATTTGCTTCACACTTGGAGTTCGATGTAGGTGCTCTAAGGGCAAAAATGCATTCTCTATTCCCATCCCGAATATACTTATCGATACTTGTACAATCCAGTTATTTCAGTAGGAGATGGCGATTGCTTGCCGGACAAGAGAGAGGTTATAAAAGAGCTTGCTTGCGCTGGGCCCTGTTCACTACATACAATATACCCTTTTTTGCCTCTTCCTTTGATTGTGTTCCTGACCAGAGCAGACCAAAGAAGTGACGTGACCAGCTGACCTGCTTGTATGCCTGTTTCCGGTTGCTGTTCAAAGGGTAAAAGGACATAGGAAAGGGAATATGTTAGAGACAGAGGTTAGGGACGGTTACGAGTGCCTGTTCTGGTTCTTATGAGTAGAATAAGATGAGTTTCCATATTCGGTTCGGAAAGGGATATAATTTACTATTAACAAAGGAGGCCCGGACGTGGGAAAGCACCTGTAAATAACAAGTGGACGTCAGCGGTGAATGCATTTACATTCATTTTAATATATTATTATTCCCTTTGGGTGGTATACAAAGGTTTTTTATCTCGAGAGATGGATAAGGTAGCATGTCTAACTAATTGAGGAATTGCGACTACTTAGTCAAATCAATTCCCATATCATACTCATGTCCGGAGAGGGCTTGTGACTTGTATGGGTGGCAAGATGAAACTTACCATGCTCCACTTCGATCTAGTAGGGCATGTCTTTCTTCGCTTTGCCGGTCAAACATTTCATATAGGCTGATGTCTTATAGTACAAGGGATAAAGAGGGGACTATAGGCTGACTTAAGAAAAGATCATGCTTCCGACAACGGAGTAAATTCCTTAAAAAAATAGGTCTTGATCAGAGCCTAACAGTGGATTCTTCCATTCTATGTGCGAGGAGGCCTAGCCTATTTGAACTCCGGATGCGAAAAAGTCTGATTTCAGGGGTTAGAGCATATTATGATTCAATTGCGCTAACAGCTCCAATAGCCCGGTGGTAATGCCGATAGCTCTTCTTACATTAATTGCTTTAGGGATTGGATTGTATTCCTTTATCTTCGAGGTGAGACATATTCCTATTTGCCACTAGCTCCTAGAAAGATTCTTGGAAAGAGCAGGGAAGGGGCGTACTAGATATTATAGC